>OZ005660.1:135063530-135293530 GCA_963930645.1 Salticus scenicus
TATATTAATATATACATGTATACAGAGACACAGACATTATAAATTGTTACAATAACATTTATAGTTATTTAAATTGAGGATTGGTAATAAGAAAATTAATTTGAAAAAGAAAACGGTATTTAATTTTACTATTGTGTATGCGTTTGCATAGCGTATCACTTTCAATATCGGGCTCGGGCTCTGATCACACAAAATTTTTCGGGCTCGGGCGAGCTCAGTTCAAAAATGTTTCGGGCCCGGGCGGGCTCGGATTGCCAAAATAGAGCCCGAACTCACCTCTAGTGTACATCACTCAACATGTCGCGCTTCTATTCTAAAATTTCCCTCATCCATTTAAGAAAATGGACTATTTCAGATTCTGTAGCGTATAATTGAACGAAATTTGTAATAAGAAGGTTTATTATAAAAAAAAAAAAAAAAAAAACTTTGTTGATTTAATTTGATTACATGTCAGCCGACAGGCGGCGCTGTCATTGCTCATTTTCTACGATATTCCACGCGGTTACATCTCAGCACCTATTAGTTAAATTTTAATATAACTACATGTGTAAAATCTTTATCGTAGGAAGCTATGATTGTTCTTTTTTTCTTTCTGCATGTTAACTGGTAGTTAGCTCGACTCTATAGAATGACATATATAGAAGAAAGTTTATGGTAATAAACAGAAAATAGCTTTAATTTAATAGTTATTTTTGCTTTCTGTATATGAGGCTTATATTAGATGAGTTAACTATTTCCCTCTAACAACTTGAGAGAGAGAGGGGGGGGGGGGTATTTATATATATAAGAGAAAAAAAAGAGAGTTTTTATAGTTGACAGACATTTTATCTTTCCCTTTAAAGGAATTTAACCAGCAATGATAACATTTTTATACAAGCAATATATTTATACACAAAAAAAAAAAAAAAAAAAAAAAAAAAAACAAGGTAGAAAAGAAAATTCTCTTTTTTCTATCTCAATTTTTTTCTCTAAAACTTCTTTCCCGAACTGATATTTTTCGTGTGGAATGAAATACAAAGGGGAAAAAACTTAAGGAATGAAATCTTTGTTAACTCTTTTCAGTTTTATTTTTTTGTTTGTTTGTTTGTTTACATACTTCATAGATTTTTTTTTAATCAAATTTATTATTTATGTAACAAAAAAAAAAAAAAAAAAAAGGTAAGTATAATGTTTTGCTGATAATATTTATGAACCTATGTGATAATTATTCATTTTGGATTATTATTTGTGAATGTGTAATACAGATATTGAGTAAAATAATTATCACTGATTTATGCAGACATTTTTTCTGTTTATTGGCATGAACTATTTTTTTTTCTCAAAAAAATATCACAAGGTCATTAACAAGTATATGTGCGCACGAAAAATTAAATTTCATTTTCTATTCGTGTTGATTTTGAAAAAAAAAATGTCTTCTTCTCTTAAAATTGTCTTCTTCTTTTTCTTTCTTTCTTTCTTTATTTTTTGGCATAATAGCTACCACTTCTAAAATAATAATCTTTATCTTATTTAATAATGAAATCTAATTTCAATATTATAAATCAATTATAATAGTATGCATACACAGTTAAAAAAAAAAAAATAGTGGATGATAATTCGAAAAGTACAATACACATCATTACAAATTTGAAAATAATACTTTTAGTTTAGAACAATATGCCAGATGGTAAGTAGTTTCCACCCATCCATGGTGTTATTTCCGTAAAACAATTTTTAAAATAATTGTTTTTTAACTATTTAATGCTGTGAGACACCTCACAGAAATTTCGTAGAAAATTCATAAATTAGGAGATGCGGAGAAATCGAGCTTGTTTGAAGTTTAGGCTTGTTTAGAAAAGTATTTTACGAAGGGACTGCTTGTCGTTGCGAGCTTGGAAAAAAATCTTAGAGTTTGGCGAAATTTTGTAGTAAGTTTGTTTGAAAGCGGGTAGCGTATGAATGCAAATTGATTCGTCAGATTACAAAAGCCATGTTAAATGCGTACTCAAAGTTGAGTTCTAGTCAATTCAAGTTCAATGCAATCCAGTTTATAACTATTCAGTTCAATGCAGACAGTTCAGTTTGACTGCAGATTCTTCATCTGCAGCTCATTGGCAATATCAACACATTTATTATCATACATTTAATTACATATTGAGGTAACTTACTTTCGCTACACATACACACAGAGTAGTTCTGTTCTGCTATCTACCCTTCCCCTACCTATTTATATATTTCAAATAAATAGCTTATTGATTTTACTTAACCTTTAAACTTTTTACCGAGTTATACAGCAGAAATAGAGAAATGTAAAGTTTTCATGCTCGGACATAATTCCTAATTGCACTAATGTCACTTCGTTTCTAAAGGAACTGGTAAATTTGTCGAAAAATTGCTCCTTTCAGAAAATTTTAATTTTGAAGATTTATAACTTCTTTTCATATAGATAATTTTTTGATATAAAATACAGTGGCACGATTACCACAGATCACCTTTACAAGCATTAAAGAAACTCGTGAGAATTTAGAGAATATTTAGAGAGAATTTAGAGAATTTTTTGCAGGATTTATTGACGCTCCAATAGGGTGCCCCATTAGCTACGTAAAAAAAAAAAAAAAATGTTGTTTCTTTTAAACTAAAATGTTTCTTCGAAAACCCTTGACGGGACATTTCCTGTTTCTTACTTAAAAGTATTTGACTTTTTTTTTTTTTGGCCATATTATACATTTCAATTTTCTAACAGCTTATTGTATACAGTTCGACTGGTGACTTTACATTTCACAATTAACGTTCTTCTCTTTTCTTTTAAATTTTCGAGCAAATGTATTTTAATATAGATTTTCTTAAACAAACTTACAACTGCACAGTATTTTGTATTTAAAAAAAAATCAAATAACGCATTAACTTTAATAAAACAATTTTAATTATTTTACAAATGATATTTTTTTCTCATTTAAAACTTTTTCGAAATTCCTTAAGGGGGAACAACACAGTAGAAGCTTTGTAAAATACATTTTTTTAAATGAATTTTGCAATGATTGAGATAAATAAAACATTATATATTTTTTTTGTCTTATTCTACTTACCTTAATCTTCATTTTAAAATGTAAAAATTACAAAAATCAAAAAAGATATTTTTAATATAACACAATCTTTGAAACTGTGTTTTGCAATTATCGATAATTGGCTGTATGCATAACTTGAGTAAAAAGAATGCGAAACTGAATCTGTTTAGATTTTTTTAAACTATATAAATATAGTTTTCGTTGCACGTAGGTTTTTTTGAAAATTTGAATTTTTCACAAAATGGTGAAGTGTTTAAAAAAAACTCAAAAAATATTCAAAAAAAGGAGTACATATTCTTGGATTACTGAAAAACTATAAATCAAATCAAAAAACCCCTACGTGCAACGAAAACTAAACATACTGTGAACACGGTGTCAAAATTTGAAGCAAATCGGTAAAAAATTACAGTAGTTAGAGCGACAGCCGTTTTGAAAAACTTGGTTTCGAGTAAAACAAGTTTAAAGTTTTATGAAAAATCATTCGTTTATAATTTATAAAATGCTTAATTTATTATTCGGTATCCAATGGAATTATCAACTTTAACATTGCAATCAGATGCTTTTATCTTTTTTGCTGAAGTACTTGTATAATCTTTTTTTTTAGTTTCATGACGATTAAAAGGTCGTTTCCGTTTCTTCCCATCTCTATTTCGTCTTTTATAATCATGTTTTGTTGATTTTCTATCCATATGTGTGATTAATTATATTTTTTGTATATATATTTTTATATATTTAGTTATATACAAACTACTTATATAAAAAATCCTTTTTTAAAAATCAGAACTGTCAAATGAACACATCACTATGTATTAAAACACATCAACACTTTATTGTTTAAATAATTAACGAATTAATTTAGTTAAAACGTAAAACAGTTAAAATGATGTTACTCTACTATAACGTTTCGATGAAAGTGAGCAAATGTAACAATTAATCGCGCGAACAAGTTCACTCGCTCGTACATGTTGAAGCGCGTCACGAGTCGCATGACGCGCTTTACGTATTACGCTGTAACTTCTACATTTTAACGAAAATCAATTTAATATTTTGGCATTATAATCTTAAAAGTATAAGCTATCAAAAAATACAATAAAATTTTTTTTCTTTTTTCGAAAATTTTACTGTGTTGTTCCCCCTTAAAAATGTATTGTATTTCAAACTTTTTTTTTTTTTTTAAACAATGTATTTTTAACTTACTGCTAACACTTGCCCTTATTCTCTCTTGAATGCATTTTCAAGCAGAACATACATAAAGAACGATATAAAATTTCTCCAAAAATTCAAGTATTCTAACTTTTGAAAAATAAGAAACTCAATCTACTTTACATCAAAAAACTTCGTCCAGTTTTTGTATTCAGATGGAATAAAAGAGGTGAGTTCTTTCAAAGATACGCATATCTTAGAAAGCAGAAAAGTTACTTTTATATCTGAAAAATAACTGAGAATCGCAGTGAGACCTTTTATATCCTCTGTATTTTCAAAGATAAAAATTCTATATTTTTTGGATATTCTACTTCAGTCATAAAATCTGAAATTTCTCATATTTCCTGTTCACTTTCGTGAAAACTAATATGATAGGATAATACCATTAAAAAGAAACAGAAACTTTAACTAAAGATATGCAAAAGCAATTTGGTATAAAATATAAATAAAATTTTTCAGGTGAAATTTTATTTACGTAGATTCAAAGATAAGTATGTGAAACAAAAGTATGTGATACCATTTCGAAATTAATGATTACAAAAAAAAAAAAAAAAAAGGGGGGAAAGAAAAAAAAAAGAGAAAAGGAAGAAAGAAAAAAAAGAAGAAAAAAAAAACCTTTTATTTATTAAAGTGATTATATTTCTGTTGGTGTGATATTAAATTCAAATAGATTGAATAAGATTTATTTTTAACATCGATAATACTAACTTGAATGTGTTATATACTGGATGCCCCATAAACTGGTGACATTTTAAAAATTCATAAAACTTGAATGAACTGGTAGAATTGAACGTGATTTGCTAAAAGATTATTCTCGTGAAAGGTTTTTTTTTTTTGTTGTTGTTGTTGTTAAAGAAAAAAGTAGTTAAATTTTTCACCGATGTAGGGCGCTACAGAGATACTTAATGAGAAATAAGCAAATCAGAATCCCATAAAGTGTATTTTACGATTAATACATCTTATTGTCTATTTTGCCTCCTACGTGCGCATACATGAATTTTTAATAGCGAGGCTCAGTTGGTGGATAAAGCTTTATTTGTGAAGATGTTTCTTCTTGGGTGTGAACCACCGACTGAACCTGCAGTTAGTGGTGTTCTTAACTCGTTTTGAAAACTGCCATTTGAGGTGATGGAAAATATGTAGAGAAGGATTTATATTCCTGCAAACATTTGCGTGCAGATAAATATAGATTTTTTACGGAAATGTGTAATTTGCTCACGCACAGCGCCTTCTATCGACGACAATTTTAACTATTATTTTTTCTTTAAAAAAAAAAAAAAAAAAAAAAAAAAATCGTCCTTTAGGAAAGTAATTTTTTCACAAACCGATGCTGAGGTTCAGCAAGCCGTCTTGACGTGGTTGCACAAACTTTACGCTTATTTCTTCGATACCTATTTCGGTGGTTTGGTGTATCGATAGAACAAATGTCTCGATAAGGTATGGTGATTATGTAGAGAAGTAATATGTACTTCTGCCTTTCTACATTGTGGATATTTTTGTAGTTGCTCAATAAAATTTTACTCTGAATAGGTTTGTTACCTTCCTTTTTGATACCCTCTCGTATACTTTGCACTATAATACGTTCAACAGTTTTCTTCAATTTTAGATAATAAAATTAATAATAAAAATTATTATAATTTATTTTTCAGTAAACTTTCTATCATTGCATAATGTTATGTTAAAAATTCCCTATTTATTGTTTAAATCTACATTTCTTCAGCCATAGCTTATTTATTTTTTTTCAGCGTTTCAAAGCACTTTTAGCAATATTTCTGTTATTTTACTTATTTTATAGATTTTTTTTTTTAGTCTGCATCATGATGTGTTTCTTCCTGTAAGGTTGTTACTCTTGGTGTAGGGAAGGCGCTTCGGTTAACTAAATTCCTTTGATATGTTATATACTTGTATGCATTAGCCTAAGAATAAATTTTTCTTTATGGATAACTAATTTCATTAACATGTGGTTTCGGGAATGTAATATACTATCTACCTTAAAGAACACAAGCGGCCAAGAATTTTTAGGTGTTGCGGAATTGCCAAAATATCGAAATTAGAATAAGATGACCTAGAAATTATTAAATTCATAAATTATACTTCAACCTAAAAGTGTGTCAAATCCCTTTTTCATGTAAATTAAAACTGCTGCAGTGAGTTCTTTTCATCTTTTTTTTTTTTTTTATTCTTCAAGGTATGCTCATGAAATCTGCAGACCTGAAGAAGGGCGAAAATGTCTTTGCAAGAACTACGTTACTCGGGGATTATTATGTTAGCTTTTACTGTCGTTATTGGAAATCCAAATTTTACCATATCCCAACCGACAGTTGACGATGTCCCTATACTGATGATAAAAGTCACTACTTAGGTGAAAAATCAGGAAAAAGTTATAAAATCTGTGGAAAATACTATATAATATCTTCCAAAAATGCCCCTAAAATGTCCCTACAAATAAAAAAATTACCATGCGTAGGAACAAATTTCTCTGCCCACTACGGTAAATTTACCTGATACAATCGACAAATTTTTGCGTATGCAGCACCTGCGTCCCTCGTACCCGCATCTTCACAAGCTAATGATAAAACAGAACTTACTTGATACTCATTTGCACCGTAATTTGAATGGATGAGTTTCATACTTTAGATTTATGTAAGTGCAAGGTATTTTACATGCAGTGATAAAGATAATGTAAGTTTATGGGAAATAATTTACATATATTTCCATATCTCCTAAAATTGCATTTTTTGATTAAAACATTCAAAATAAATGTAAAATGACCAGAGTATACTAGCCCTGTGTTATAATCATAAAAAGATTGCATAATAATAATAATAATGATAATAATAATATATGCAACACTTTCACAAGAATGAGATTAATTTTTTATGAAAAATTCTATAAAAAATATCGTAGAAAAAAATCATATTTAAAACTCATCTAACTTTTTAATTATTTGAACAAAGATTTACAACATATTTCGTGTTTACCAGTATTCTATAACGTTATTTATTCTATTTGAATCACTTTTTCTTTTTCTTTCTAATGCAAATAACGTTTCACATTAAAAGAAACTTTGAAGTTATTACATTTTGAAAAACTGTTAATTAAAATATAATTTTTTGCATTTTTTTTTTAAGTAAATCCCCGCATCTTTTAAATTATGTTATAAATTTAATATATGATTCTTTCTCATATATTCAAATGTCTTTTTCAATTTCAATGATTTTCAGTTATTCTCTGCATTTCTAAAATTAACCTAATATCTGAATGAGTAACGTTTTAAGATATTGAAAGTGACTGACTAATTAGATGTTAGAGCACGGATTTTAAGTATACAAGGATATTATGAATAACGTCTGACAAATAAATTCAAATATAAACCCTTTAAAATAATTTTATCATTTCTTGACAGTCGTGATGTATTGAATTTGATTTTAATTAATAGAACTTGTGAAATAATATACTTGAATATACTTGGGATTCATACATATTTCTCTTTAGAGTTTGTAAAATATACGTCTGAATATAGAAATACATGTTATTGAAATTATTAAATATATTTTGAATGAACTGTCATCATTTAGTCGAGTATATAAATACTGTATTTTACCAAATTGAAACATTGAACTAAAAGTCTTTCCTTGATTATAAATATTTATTGTGCTCAACTTATTATAATTACGCATATGTTTTAGCATTTTATGAATTTAGAATTGTTAAAATATATGGTGAACTAATTCGTTCGTATCCAGTTTGACAAACAAGATTAAATTATCAAAGTTTGTAAAAATAATAAAAATACTAATGATGTGAATAATCGCGAGTCGCGAACGCTACGTATTATTTAACACCACTATTTCTGGAATATTTTCTTCAATGACAAAATTTTCGATAACAGACCCCCCCCCCCCCAAAAAAAAAAAAAAAAGAAAACTTTCAAGAAATTGTGAAATAATATAATCAAGAGAGTTGGAAGCAGTTATTATATAAAATTATCATTTTTAAATCACTCAATTCTTAAAATTATAAAAATACTAAAATAAAGATATTGAAAAAAGGATACATGCAAAAGAATAAGTTTTATGCAGTTATTCTTTTCAGGAGTGATTATTTAAAAAACAACAGGACATTCTACGAATACTTTTCGGTCCATAATATTTTAAAAATATACTATATCACTAAAATATACGAGATCTGTTTTAAACACATAAAAAAATCCAAATCAGAATTTTAACAGCACGTAAACTTGCATTAATTTCCTGAAAAATTTTGACGAATAATTTGCATTACAACTAATACCTAAATTTTTATTTATCTAAATAAAAAAGTATAATATAATATCTGTTAAAACATTTTTCATTTAACAAAATTATTGACATAAATATTTCTTTCATTTAACTTGTTTTTGACAAAAAAAAAAAAAAAAAAAAAAAATCACCTTTAAAAATTGAGAATTTCAAACTATTTCTTTTTCATCATTTTATAGAAAACTCTCACAGAATTCATTTCATCTTACGATTTTAATATATAATCTCCTTTCATATATTCAAATGTCATTTCAATTTCTATGTCTATTCAGTTAATCAAGGCATTTCTAAAATTAACCTAATATCCGAATGAATAACGTTTTAATACATTGAAAGTGACTGACTAATTAGATGGCAGTGCACGGACTTTAAGTATCTAAGTATATCATGAATAATGTTCAACATATATTTTCGAGTATAAACATTTTAAATTAAATTTATTAATCCTTGATAGTTGTGATATATTAGAGCAGCCTTAATTTAATAAAACTTGACATTCATACGTTTTTCTTATGCGAGATTATGAAATATATATCTGCATATAGAAATATACTATAGTAAATGTTGAATTAATTTCTAGTGAACTCGTGTAATATTTTACTATTTTGTCTAGTAAATAAAATTATATTTCAATTTATAAGAATTTCAAAGTACATATTAACCAAACTTCTTTCACATTCCCTATTTAGATTAAAAATGATTAAATAGTAAAATGTTGCTATAAATAAAAGTTAACAAATGTAATAATTGAATTTTTAAATTTCACTTAATTACAATTTTTATTAAAGTTACAATTAACTGATTGGAAGAAAATCATATTTAATGAAATTTTATTTTTCCGACTGAGTGAAAATAATGCCTGGACCGGGAGTCGAACCCCGGATCTTTGACTTACCAGGTCAAGGCTCTACCACTTGAGCTATCCAGGCCGACAATCGGTCAGCATTACACACTCAGACAACCTTTAGGCAGAAAACATCTGGTCTATCATTTAGATAGCTCAACAGAAATAAGCCGTAGGTAAAGGAATGCTGACCGGTTGCCGGCCTGAATAGCTCAATTGGTAGAGCCTTGACCTTGTAAGTCAAAGATCCGGGGTTCGACACCCGGTCCAGGCATTATTTTCACACAGTCGGAAAAATAAAATTTCATTAGATATTCACTTAATTAATCTAGAAAGATATACAAATATTGTAATAGAAAATTATGCAAGGAAAAAATCGGGAAAAATTTCCTTATCACGTGTTATTACTTTAAAATAAATATAAAATAAAATAATAAGATTTTGTATTCGGTGCTTGAGATATTGCATTCATGTAACAAATGTTACATTTTTAAAGCATTGAATTATATATAAACAATTTCTTGTAAAATATGCGTTTAAAAATTACATAAAGAGATTTACATTGCATTATAAATTTTTTCCAAAGATATACATTAAGCATACTAAAAATAAACCGTATATTTTTCAACAAATTATTCTAAATGATATTTAATATTGTATCAAGTTGAGACACTTTCTTTACAAATTATTTTTACAATACAAATTATGTATAGTAATGTCGAATTATTACATCGAATGTACAGAAAACAGAGTAGAGTTTTCTCTCAAAGGTGATAAGTCGGGAAATTTTAGGTAAAAACTCAGGTAGTACTCGTCGGCCTTTTCTTTTGTTATTTTCCTTGGTTTTCTTTTAAATTCACGTGAATATGTGCTAGAACATATGAAACAGTTTCCAACGAACGGCAAAGTATTTAATAATCTCATAAGTTAAATAATCTTTTTCACTTTCCCACTAGCCCTAAGATATCTATTCTTTCCTCATGTGTTTGTAAATGTAGTAAAACAACCAACTTCGCCCTGTGTCGCGTTGGAACCTTGTTCTGGCGAACTGATTTACTTGTAAATAATTCTCCCTCCTTCCTGTTCAATTCTAGCTCATTATGCTTTTGAGTTTTCAAGATTTATTTTATTTCGCCCTCCTGTTGCGTGAGTACTCTGTACTGGCGAATCTTACCTTTGTGTATTTATTTTTTAATTTTTATTTATTTATTTTTTTAAAGTTTGTTAGTAATTAGTACATATTTGTAATACTTCGCCCTATGTCGCGCGGGAATATTGTTCTGGCGAACCTTGTAATTTTCTTTCTTTCTTTTTCTTTCTTTCTTTTTCTTTCTTTCTTTCTTTTTTTTTTTTTTTAGTTTTTAAATAAACGTTCCGGAGTAGGGGGCCTAGCATAGCTAGAAGCGCGCGACACCACTCTTAGAGCGATGAGCGGCACCTCCTCCTTGTTAAATCCTGTTAAATCCCATTCAGACCAAAAATTTTTAAATAGTCATTAAAATTAACCCTGTCATAAGCACCATATTTTAACTATTTTCAAACCTATGCAGAACAATTCTCTTTGACAAATACTTTATAAACAGTTTTTCTTCACTTACATCTCTGAAATAGGGGATGTAATTTAAAAGTATTAAAAAGTGGAAAATTGTATGTCATTTCACAATTTAGAAGAAAGGTTTAATGTGGAGTAATATTTAAATAGTAAAAATCTCCTTCCCTTTGATTAAATTTATGAGATTGTAAAAAAAAAAAAAAAAAAAAAAAAAAAAACAATTAATGTCTGAAAAGTAAAATTTATATTATTTTGACGATTTCAAATTTAATGCATAAATCTATAATTGTCAAGTTAGTTTTAAAATTCTGTAAAACATAAATCATTTTTTTTTTCACTTTCTTGCAGTTTTAATTAATATTTATGTTGCAGCAGCTTTGGAAATTCTGAATATATGATCCAATATGTCAAACTTTCAAGCCATAAATATAAGAATCCAATATTTTGCACTCCCAGAGTTAAGAGATGATAAATCATTAATTTTCAAACAACTGTCAAATTTAGTGTTGCTTTAATGTTTTTATTTATTTATTTTTTCTCTGGCAAATTTCGTTAGACAAGCTAGGTGTGTCTGCAATATTTCATTGTGAAGTTTGGTTCACAGTTACAGCAACAGTGTTTGCTGTAATAGTTTAGCATATTCTGAGAATTCGCTGTTTTTCTGGAAGATTTTAATTTAAACATACTTCTAAATATATATATATATATATATATTTTGAATTAGCAGTACTTTCTGCTTTTAATCACAGAAAATCGCGATATATATATTTTTAGGGTATAATGCAAATAAAATAATCTTGAATAACTCAGTTATATTTTCCGAACAATTTGTAGTATATAATATTTTTAAAAATTTGAAATACATATATGTTCTATATAACACATTTAAAAAAGCAATCTGTATTCACTTTTGGCAAATAATTACAAATTTAAAATTGGAAAAATCAAAATTGGTCTGAGGTACTCCACCTCTCTTCCCCCCCCCCTACATATTTTTATTTAAATAGTTTTCGAGAAATTTTAATAAATGTTGATGCACTTTATTGCATATGTATGCAAACTTTTATATCTCTAAATCAGAAATGTGAAAGAAAGATTTTCACATCCACCATCCCATTAAGTGACATTACATTACGACCTACAATCAAAAATACTGGCCGATTCACTAAGGACATATCGGTCGTATCAAGAATTGTATCTGGTCCTGGGACGTGAAATCCGAAACATTAGAGACATTCTATAATTGTCACAATACACAAAATGAGTCTTTTATATAAAATACACGCTAATATGTTCTATAATATGTGTTACAGTAAAACACTGTTTATACATCTCTCGTTTATACGCCTTTCACATTTATACGCCCTTTTAGTGAAGTCCCAATTTCATCTTAATGCAAAAGTGTTTCGTTTATGCGATGCAAATATCGGTTATACGTCTTTTCCAGTTTACTGAAATTCGCAAAAATTTCTCGACCTTTCATTATTTTCTATTCTAAATATGACAGATTTTTCCTAGAAAGCATCTTAAATGGAGGAACACAAGAAAGATCAAAGAAACAATTGAATTCACCAGTTGAATTTTTAATACTCATAGACAAGTAGCAAATCAGACGAATATTAAAGATCTTTAATGTTATTAAGTAACTATCTGTATGAACATAAAGCGTAAGCTTATTATTAAAGATACGCAATATATATAATTAATATTAAAAATGTGTTCATATAGTTCTTAAAAAACGTAATATGAAATATTTGATACATGTAATTAGTACCCAGTCATGCATTAATAGTATTTTTTTTTCCACTTTTTATAAAAAACTTTTTTTTTAATTAATTACTTATTGTCTTAAAAAAAGTATAGTATACATTTACTAAATTAAAAATCTTTATTAATTAGCATTTTGACAAAAAATTTTGCTTAGGTGTCATTAAATTTGTAGCAAATAAAGTGTTATTACTAAAATTTTGATTATACGTCTTTTCATTTATACGTCCTTTTACACTCCCTTGAAAGACATATTGCTTTACTGTATATAAAACTGTGTGCTCTCAGTATTAATCATTCATAAATGTAATATGTAAAAAATAAATTACATTGTAATTACTAACTGTCTAACAAAAATTACACAGGAAACAATTTTTTTACATATAATGTATCTGTAATCGATAAAATAGTGTGTAAAATATCGAAATAATATCGCTATATAACAAAATTTTAATTAATTGCTGGATTCTAAAGAGTTTTTTGTTAGTTTGCTAATTTAGTTTATTATAAAAGAAATAAATCTGATATTTGTGTTAAATTGCATTTGGAAAATGTTGACCATAGTTTATATATTAGCATTTTAGGACTTATGTTATAATTTTAGGAAACATAAGTAATTGAAACAGAAAACTTGATTACTTCATCTAATGAACCTGCAGACATATCCCCGAGAAGCGCCAGTAATTATTGAAAGTCGATAGCTCTTGATGAAATAATGAAAGTCGTTAATCTACACTTTTTCTTTTAATTAAAAATCGGTCATGTTTTTTCCCTTTTATTTTTTTACTTTTCAGAACATTTTACATTGTGGAGTAAGTAACACATATACCGTTTTGAAAAAAAAAGAAAAAAAAGGATTATTTTAGCCTTTTTAAGATGCAGATTTAAGATGCAATTTAAAATGCTTTTAAATTGATGTTTTATTAGTGTTTCTTTAACCCTTTGCGGCGCAAGACAATTCGGATCATTTAAATTATACTGCCACCGGAATTCATAAACTAAATTAAACTAAATAAAATTTTAAATTTTAAGGTTAAAAAAACCTGCCTTTTCTGGTATGTTATAAACGTAAATTTTTCCTAAAAAATTTCCCGGATGAATTTTTGCAGCTGGATCTAAAATTTTGCGTCCTCGCAGCGAGGACGCCGCGCGTTAAGGGGTTAAAAGCTTCCAAAGACGATGGTTTACATGTATCATGAAAAACGGCAGTTTTTCGAGTGATGCAAGCGGAAGCCCAAACTGAACGCTGCGAACTCATATATACGGCTAGTTTGACATCAGAGAGATTTGTAAAAGCCGACACTTAATATCTCAGCAAATATGCCATATTTTGTTCTGATCTTTTCAAAATAGTCTTTTATCTACGGTCTTAATCTATCCTTAAAATTTTACATTTCTACATGCAGTATGTTTTGAGATCTGAATCTCAATTTAAAGCCAAAAAGGGAAAACGATTGGTGTAATGGACTAAATTCTGAAAAATATCTCTAAAACGGTCGAAGGATTTTCATATAATTAATATATGCTGTTAATAGGATCTTTCTTAATCTAGTAACGTCTTCGTTTTTTTCAGGAAAACTCTTGTTTTTTATAAAAGTTGTTTTAAAAATAGAACTATATTACTCCGCCAATTGCATGCTTTTCTTCGGCGAAAATGGCCGTAAATCGGTTCTTACTTCTTACTTGCAAGGCTTTGTTGGTTGGCTGACCAACGTGAATGCAGTCAATAACTTTTTGTTATGAAGAAAATATTTTTAATTTTAAAATTTCGCATTTCGTCAAAAAATTATTTAGATAATATTTAAAGTAAAAGAAGTATTTTGTAATCATAGATATTCTATTTCATCGTTATTTATAATGAATTAATTTCTTTTTAAAGCGAAAAAGTTTATCACTCATGCACACAAATTTATACCATGGTTCATGATCTTTGGAGCGCATGCGTACATCCAAAATTTTTAGCGCTCGCTGTAGACAGGCGCTAATTGTTTACCATCGAGGTTTGCACTGTATTATTCCGCCCATCCCGCCTATCAAGCTTTCAGCTTCATTACGTTTTTCTATTTTATTTATTACTTCGAAGTGCATTAATTAATCAAAAAAGAAGATATTCTAGTTGAAAACCCTAAATTAATTGATACAGGAAGGTTTAAATAAATGATTTGAGAAAAGCAAATCTTAATACTATATTTGCATCTAGAGGTACGTGTTTTATTATGGTTACATATTTTTTTTCGATTAGTCAATAAATGTGTTTATATATCTTATCTTTGATCTGTTTGCACTGCCAAGCCTAAACAAATTATTACTCATAATCGCCTGTAATTTTCAAAACATGCCTGTTTTTTAGTTCCATGTTTATGTATTGCTCGGTAACCTAGAAAATAATAATAATATATACTTTTGTTTCAATATTCAGACATTCCTACCCAAGAAATTTGTTTGAATAATAGAATAATTTCAGTAAATAAATAAAATTTCAGAATAAAAATATAACTTTAAAAATAATTAAACATTAAAATTTAAAAACAAAGCAAAATATATATGTTATGTAACCTAAAAGTAAATTTCTTTCTTATTTTCAGCAGAGGTCAATCTAGGTTTTTGAGAATGGTAACCCACTTATAATTTTTACAGTTTGTGAAAATAAAAAATGCTCTGAACAATTACCGACATGTACAAAATAATTTTGAAATACAATTACATATGATAAAAATAGAACAATTGTAAAATAACTATAGATGTGATTGGGTAAATACCAAAATTAAAGATTTTCAAATCACTCTGTAATATGATAATAATAAAATATAAGAGGGAGCTTTCTAGCAGCAAGCGCTGCAGATTATTCCGATAAACTTATTATGGACAGCAGTAAAGTATGCTTTTTGGATTACCAGTTTAATAGTTTAATCACAATTGCTTACATGCTGTTATTTCGCTGCTTATCAATAAAATTTGCACTTTTTTTTTTCTTTTTCAAGCTATTCCTGAAATATTTTTTGCTTACATTTCGCCATAATACACAATTATTTTTATTTTTTATCTATAAAGTCTGCGATTTTTTGAAAACTATTTTGAAATGAGCGATAATTTTACAGCTTGTTAATAAAATATGGAATCATATTGCTGCTTATTGAGAAACTTTATTTTTCACAATACAAATAATTACTAAGAATAGAGTATTTTATTGCAAATTGATAAAATTCTTTTTTTTTTTTCCACAAAAGCTATTTCTCAAAATCCATGATAATTTTGTGGCCTGTTATTGAAATACAGAATCATTTGTATTTTCTGTATCTATCATCAAATTTTATGTTTAATAATATAAATAATTGCCAAAATTCATCATTATTTTGTTGCCTATCAATAAAATTTTTACTTATTTTTTTTTTGTTCAGTTCTGTTTACCAAAATATGCAATAATTTTGTAGTCTGTTATTAAAATGCACAAGCATTTTGCCGCTAACAGTTCAAGGCAGGCATTATTTATGAAATCAAGCATAACAGAATTTTACCCCCAAATGCAGAACTAAATTTGCTTTTACAAAATAATTAGCTAGTTATTAGGAATGTACTGAATATTCAGTATATATATTCGATATTCGACCGTAATGCTGAATATGAAATTATTTGGCTAGATGAATCTAAAGATTGATTTTGAATTTTATATTATAAAATAAATAATGTAAAAAACTATCATCTATTCAGATACAGTCAACCGTCGAGCAAAAGGTGTGCTTATTTAGTATTTTAAGGACAAACAAAAATGTGAAAAGAGGAGGGGCATTTAACTGAGTAAAGGGTTTTATGGTATTTTACGGTATATATAAAAAAGGTAAATACACTAAAACGTTATCTAAAACGTATTTGCATAATTAAATCTGCTATTTTGCCAATTATGGCCATTTCTACGATCTGAAGATCAATGTTTGAAATTATAAAATAATTTAATGTTCCCCTTTCATATATAAATTTCATGTATCTTAAAGTAAGTCTTAGAGCATAATAACTTTTATATTCTCTAAGAATTATCTGAGGATGATAATTTCGCATCTAAAAAAGATGTTAAGAATAAAGTTATCAGTTTTAGTTTTAGTAATTCACTATACTGTAAGTATCAAAATGTAGCAATGAACCTAATTATGTATATACACTACAAAAGTTCTGCATGAAAGCGTGCTGTTTACCATTTAACTAAATTTTATGTTCAAAAGCCTTTTTTTTTTTGTAATTTTAAGATGTGCAAATTTTCATATATGCTTCAATTATTCTTTCTCTCAACTACTCGGTATTCGGTGCTCGTCCAAGCACTCAGCAACTACTCGGTCAAAGTGCTATTTGGTGTAGCACTAATATCTAACAAAAGTTGTTTTTGTTAACAACAGTACTTAAATAAAGATTATATCTTTAAAATCGAGTTAACAAGGAGTGCACGTATTTCAGATAATGTTGCCATCTAGGACATTTTAGGAGATCAAACAAATATTATGTCCACCCCCATTAAAAAAGGTGATACATGATACAAGTAAAAAAATAGTGAATTTGAGTTTATGTCATATGAAAAGCCCAGTGGCAGAAACGCCGCAACACGGCGACATAGTCGCGGACACAGAAAAACGGCTTGCAGACAGTTTTTGTCTGCACTAATAAAAAAAATTGACCCTAACTTTCAGACACTCTTTGTCTGTACTACTTAAAAAAAAATTTCCCACAACTTTAAGACAGTTTTTGTGTGCAGTCATAAAAAATTGTCTGCAATTTAGATATTTTTGCCCACGACAATGTGCTACTGATGTATGACGTCTTAGACGCTCTGTGGTAGGAACTCTAGAGCTCCCTATAGGTGCCTTGGTAGGAACACACAAAACAGTGCTTAACAAGGGCGACTTAGGAGCCTAGATCTCCCTTGATAGGCAGTGTTATGCATGTATTCTTTTTCTCCTGTTACCTGTTACTGAGATTCTACGGGAATGTAGGAAAGTGCTAATTTCATTTAAAACTGCTCCAAAACTTCTCCTCCACTTCAAAATTCACTTATAAAAATTTCTGTATCAAAACTAAAATTAATACTTTTATTATTTATAATTATTTATATTGTGTTGTGTCAAACATTGCTATGAAATATTTAATTGAATGAGTTAAACTTATTATTTTATAATTGTTTATACTATATTATTTTGTAGTAAAATTGTATTGTGTATTGTTGCACGAGATCACCACTGTTGTTAACACCCCCCCCCCCCCCCCCTCCTCCCAGATTGCAGCTTTCAGGCTTTTTGAGTACAGATTACGAAATTTTAAAAACCTGTCGCAGACAGCTACAAAATTTTATGTCACTGGGATGAAAAGTGTCCCACCTAAGCTATATCATGCAGTTTATCCACCTGAGTGAGAGGCATTTTTGTTAGTTTTATTGTAAGCTAGTCAATGCTTTATTGTTATCTTTAAGTTGATTTTTCTCAAAGATTATTTTTTATTGCTGGGGTGCAACATGATGTTGTCATCTAAGAAAGTTTAAGTATTTATTGAGGAATCTAACAGTTAATAACTTTCTTTGCTGTGAGCTCAGCATCATGCCACTGTGTATTGTAATATTTTCTAGTAATTTTCTACATTTAAATCAATCACCATTTCTGAAAAGGAATTTTTTATGTTAATTTCTCATAATTAAAAAAGTAAAATATTACTAAATGTAAATGGTACTATTTAAATAGTTCGAAAAAAATTAGGAAGTTGACAGCTGATTGTCAGTAATTAGCTGGCCAAATATTCGGCATTCGGCCAAAATCATTAAATAAACAGATTAACCATGAAAAGTGTCTAAAACTGATTATTTTCGTAGAGCTAAAGTTTTAATTAATACAGACATGGTACAATCTTACAGAAAAAAAGGCTGAACTTTTCCCGATCCCCCCCCCCCCCCTCAAAAGTGGTATCAGGCAACTGACACAATATAAATTTTTCAATAATAAAAATAATGTTAAATTTGATTGCATACATGCACACACAATAAACAAAATCAGAACAATAAATCTCATATTGAATATCATATTAATTATAATTAAAATAGTTGTAAGTGCTTAAAAAACAGACAAACTTATTACGTATACTTGAAAATAAGTTTATTCTGTAGAAGCATTGTTTGCTGGGGCAATTGATTAGCAGAAAAATGTAGTTCTAGTTTATTAGGAAAATGCAGTTGAAGAGCTATTTCTTTTTCATTTTCTCAAAGTTTGAATTTGACATTTCTTGAAAGCCAATCACATAGAAATTGCTAATAATATATTCCACAAATTCAGGCTGAACCCCCCCCCCCCCCCCCACACACACACATGTCCAAAAAGTTTTAATGCAGATTTGCATTGATCCCAAGAATAATAATTTTCAAGCTTAAAAAGGCTGAAAAGTAACATGTCTGTTAATATCTTTACTTTTTCTTTTCCTCTTGAATTTCATTCTGTACACCACTGAAAACAGAAAACTCTCTTGCGGTAAACATTGCAAAAAGAGCCATTCTGCCACTTTTTTCTTTTTAACTGTGGTATGCTCATGCATGCAAGAACATAGCAGCGCCGGATCTAGGGGGGGGGGGGGCTAGGCTAAAAGTACTGACATTCATAATTGAATATTACAATTGGAAATTTTTCATTGATATGGAATAACATCTTGAAAAATCTTACCCCCCCCCCCCAAAAAAAAAAAAAAAAAAAAAAAAAAAAGTTTTAGATCCGCCACTGGAATAAGTGCATGAATGGTGCATGAATAAGTTGTCTTCATTTTCTTTTTTGTTTAGAAACAGAATTTACTATTAATTAAAGTGAATTAAATTACATTTAGTTTAAATTAATATTTTGTATTTTAGAAGATTAATTTCTCAAGTAAATGTTTGAATATTGAAGTGTGGAACTTTAAAACAGGCATATTCGAAAAATAGAGGTTACAAGTGATTTTTTTAATCTTGAAGATATTTTTGTTTTAGCCAACAGATCAACAGACATTTATTTACTTTTCGGAAATATGAATAACTACATTTTAGAAAATAAAACTATAAAACACTTGCCTCTAAATCATAGTAATGGAAGTGTATATTTGTAATTTATTTTCCTTGTAGCTGCAAATCTTATGCATTTCATGAATTGCTAATAGAATAGGGATAATTTTGTATTTGGGTATGAATTATATTTCATGAAATAAAATGAAAACTAATAATTTCATATGCCTACAAGAATTCACATTTATATACATCATCATTACCTATAATTATATACTGAAAATATATTAGCAACATTGAAATTGACACAAAAAATATTTTAGTTTTTGAAGATGGCAATTCAATCAAAACAAGTACTTTCAAACAGTGCTGCTAATTAACATGCTGCTATATATTTTCCAAATTTAGGTATATACTGCACATTATATATGTTTACTTTAACATTTTATCGAATTGAAACATTTGGGGAGCAAATGTTCAAATCAAGTTTTTTCTTAAAAAAGAAAAAAAAAAAAAAGAGTTATTTTTTTAATTTATTAGTTTTTTTTTTTTTTTTTTGTCTGAAAAATTGTATCTAAAGGTGAAAACATGGTTTGAATGTTTGCTCCTCGTTTATGTTTTAATAGTTTTAATGTAATTAATGATTTTAAAACATGGGGTACTTTGGGTTAGGGTTGTTCGGTTTTTTCCATAGTGGAAAAAACCTGGTTAAAATCGCCCCGGACAAAATACTGTTTTGTCCACTATTAATTATTTGCGAGTCCTAAATTAAAAATTACCTTTATTCTTTCCATATATATAAAACAATTCTTTATCATTATGTGTATGTGAGAGCTTGTGAAATACGGTCGCCATTGGCGACCAATATTTTTTAAAACTAGTAATAATGTTTTCAACTTTAAGGATTTTTTTTTCTTTTAATATATATATTTTGGTGAAAGAATTGGTCCCGAAATCGGGCTCCAATTCTACTTTCGCTGTTTTGCCCTCACCACTTTTTGAGACACTGTGTTGAATTAGAGAATTTACACATCTCCGTGCATGTTTCACAACTCTGTGTTAAATTATTGCACCGTTTTAGGGAATTGCTTTACACTGCTCCTGTCTGTGCATGCTATCGATCTGGTGCTGAATTTTTGTACCTGTGTAATGATGTACCATTGCCGATGGTGTATTAATTTAGTGAAAATAATAAAACCAGTTTCATGATGTTAAATTTAAACAAGTGTTTCCTGATGTAAAAAATAAATCATTCCAGCCTAATAAATAATTGATTTTTAGTTGGTATAATAATTGGTATATAGAATCTTAATTTCTATATTCCAGGGGTGCAGAAAATGTTCAGACCTCTGAAATTTCCCCCAAAATAACGCATCAACCTATTATCTGAAAGTTTTTTTTTTTTTTAGGGGGGGGGGGGTAACGGGTATTTAAAGGGAATACACTTGTAAAAGAAGAATACAGCTGTTAATTTGTAGTTTAATATTCGAAAATTTGTTTTTTCAGTAATTTGTTCTTACTTCCGTTTTCATTTTTATTTTATTCTAAGATAATAATTATTCAAAATTTCCCCAGACAGCCAGAATTTCCCCCCGAACATCGTTCGCACGTTCGGACATATTCTGCACCCCTGCTATATTCAAGTAAATTTTGAAATGGAATAAAAAGAAAAAAAAAAGAAAGAAAGAAAATGTTGGAGAATATTTTTTTATGGGCTACCATAATTTTTTGTTGGCGACCATATTTTTTAATAAATTCCTGAACCCTGTGCAGGGTTTAAACTGCCATAAGTTTTTTTAGCATTTTGCTAAAACATGTTGGTCAGAATTTCACTAAAAAGCTAAAACTGGATAACTATATAAAATATCTCTATATAATAACTCAGATTTTTTTTTGTAATATTTGCAGGCAAAAACTACGAAAGAACTGAATTTTTTGGGAATCATTATTTGTATAGTAATTTGGATTTATTTTTAATGATTGAATTTAAATGCAAAATTATTTAAAAGTATGTCAGAATTTGCTTCATAGAAGCATTCTTAGCACTAGTATTTCACGATTATATCACTACCACTACACTTTATTTAATTTTTAAACTGCTTTTTCATTTTTCATGTATGATATGAGTACCTCTTTTTCTATTGTTGAAATCAAAACATAGTTTTCCTGATTCATATTTTTAAAGTCACAAATATGGATGCTTGTTTAAAATCATCAATGAACATAAGGAATAGAAAACAAAACTGGGGATAACAAAGCTAACAAGGAACACCGTGTCTGGGCTGTGATTTTAATGAAACTTTAATTTCTGATAGAGGGCATGTACCAAATATATTTTATCACAGAAATTTTTGCTATTATCCATGTTTTCTCTATTTATTGAATTTTTAAAATGTTAATAACCACATCAGCCACATATCAACAGTAAGCTCCGCCTTTGGGTGTGACTTAAAAATACTAAATGATTTTGCGCTTTCATGTTTAAGTTACAAATGAAAATTTATAGTAGTACTGAAAATTATTTCAACTGAATTATTCATTTGAGTATTCACTTGCTGTATAAATACAAATTTTTCGCATATGTTTGAGTAAAATTTGATAGCATATCAAATATGAAAGAAACGCCTCTCTCTCACTGAAATCTGAGCCGGACGCTTGGGTGATGTTCCTTGTAAGTAAAAGAAATCAATGGTATCCAAAGAATTAATTAACTTTCGAAAAAGCTAAAATAGTGCTTGCCTATTTTCGCTAAAATGCTAAAGTAATTTTTTTGCCAGGTTAAACCTGTGTATGTAAATAAAATCAATTTAAATATTTCAAAATAGACATAAATGATTGAAATAGGCATGCAAAGTTAACAATATTTAATAAATAAATATATCTATTTCTAAGGGTGAATTGGGTGCAAAAGTATAGTTTATAGTTTCAATTTTAATTCCCCTCCTTTCCCCCCCCACTGCTTTCAACTACATTATCATCTCCTCCCGCATAGTCGTAAACACCTTTAAAAAATTTGTTATTAAGCATGATGAAATGAATGATTCACATATATTTCATGGAATTTTTTACTTTCTGAAAATACATAGGTAAGGAAAGTATTGTAATTATAACAAAAATTTGACGTGAAGTTGGTGTATCTACATGTTTGAAGTTCCATGAGTTCATTTTTGCTATTTTACGATAATGTATGTACATATCTGAGTAGAGTGAACACAATATTGTCTAAATGCTTTGTTCAAATGAGCTAAAAGTTGGTGCATATGTTATAGGTTATCGTAGTACAAACTGTATACATTTTGGAGAATCTACCACAATTTTATTTATTTATTTTAACCAGGACACAAAGATAAATTCTTTATCATTATAGTCTATGAGCTCAAATAATTTAAAGTGTGATAGCATCTGAATTCCTTATTCAATTCAGCTGAAACTTTTATATACATGTTATCAGTCACTGTTGAATGAATCGTATAGATATATTTTGCTGAATATAGCATTTATAGTTTTTTTTTACAGGGAAATAACGAAAAATTCTGTAATATTATGGCCTATAGTCTGAATTTATTTAAAATGTGATGGCGTCTGAAGCCTCATTTGATTGAGCTTTGAATTCATATACAAATTATAAGTATATGTCACACAAACTATATACATTTTGGTGAATCTAACACTATTAGTTCTTTTACAGATATACACAAAATAATTTGGATGCATTCCATTCCATTAAACAATATATTATTTGTGAGCAAATAATCAAATAATTTTCTAGATTGTTTATTTAATGACTCTCTTACGTTATTTTATTTAAACAACAGTGAATTACTTTCATGTTCAGAAAGTCGACTGGAGTCACTCAATATTTTTATTATTTCTCTTTAAGTTTCTGCATATTTATCAAATTGATTATATATATATATATATATATATATATATATATATATACAGTCATACACATGTCACATTTATATTATTAAAGACATTACTTTTGTGAAAAATAAATAAATAACTTTTCTATGTGGAAGTAAAATTTAATTTTGTATTTTTTTCATCTGGAATTTCTATTACCAAGTAATAATTTTTTTTTACAAAATTAAAATAAGAAATATATTCAGAAAATTCAAAGTCGTTAAATTAGTACCCATTTTCCAAAAATTGATTTTTTAAATTTTTAGTATTTCATTTTGTGGTTAAAAAAAGCAATCTGTGTGAAAATTTGCATTTTTGAACGAAAAAAATATATAAAAATTTTTAAAAATCAATTTCTTCGAAAATGAGTACCAATTTAATGGTTGTGAATTTTCTGAAAGTGAAAACGGAATTTAAAAACTACATTTGGTAATGAGTAATCTCTATATATATAAAAAAAAAAAAAATTACTGTCGCTGGCGTCAAATTTTTTTGTCTGCGACAGCATCTTCTCGCGGAGGGCAGGGTCCTTCGCATCATGAGAGGTATCAATGTGTTCCGAATACTTCAAGGAAGACATTTCAGCTGCTTAGAAATTTCTATTATTTTAATTAAAGAAGTTATTAGCTATAAACGACAAATTTATGAAAGTACTCTATTTGCCACCTTGAAAAAAGTTTCTCCCAGTGACGTTGGTCTTCTGTCATGAAGTCATTTTACACGGGAAAAATAAATTCCATCCATGGTTGTAGGTAGGTAGGTTGGATTTAACATCGCCCAAGTACTGCGCTATGGGTAATTGGTGACTGTCTGGGAAGCACTTCTAGGGATGTTCCAGAGACATCACAATTTTGATCCTCCATGGAGGAGATTCCCCAGACGTATATTTTTGATGGGAACATGGAGGACTTTGTGGCCACGACAGATTTTATGTGCACCAGACACCATTAGTGCACACGACGGTCTTTGACCGGCTCAAGAATCGAATAAGCAATCTTCCAATTATGAGCTCGGTGCTTTATGGACTGGCTATACCGCTGCTCGGAACCATGGTTGTAAAAAATAAATGTCAGTGTTGATATTAATAACTTTTTTTTCTCTACTTTTAGAAAGTAAATTTTCTTACATGGGAAAATTAAAATATCCATGGTTGTAGGTAGGTAGGTAGTTAGATAGGTTGGATATGACATTGGCCATTACTGCACTATGGATAATTGGCGACGATCTGGGGCACACCCCTAGGTATGTTTCGGAGACATGCCATCACATTTTTGATCCTACACGGAAGAGATGGCTCCCCCGCTTCGGTGACCCAAAAAGGTATAGTTTTGATGGGAATATGGAGGATATTGTCGCCACAACAGATTTTACATGCACCAGCCACCATTAGTGTACACAACGATCTTTGGCCAGCTCGAGTACCGAACCCGCAATCTTCCAATTACGAGGTCGGCGTGCTATCGACTGGGGTGCCGCGGTCCTGATCTATAGTTAAAAAACAAAGGTGATATACTAAAGCTATAATAGAAAATAGTCTGGATATTACGGATTTCTTTCTATTAAAAAAAAAAACTGATTTTAAGCATGATTTTTATAAAAATAAAATAATGTGCTATTAAATATTACATATTTCAATTTGACATTTAATATGGGGATTTATATAATAATTTTCTGCTTTTGTCTTGTGTTATGCACTATTAACATTCCTATTCAGTGAAAGGAAAGCAGCGGATAGGCGGGCAGAGCTCTGCATGTGTTAACAAGTAAAGTGAGTCGGGGGAAGGCGAAGCCTCCCTCAGGGGTTGGTGAGCGGAGCGAGCAGGGGGCAGAGCCCCCTAGTTATGAAAATAGATCTTCCCATAAGATAGCTGTTGCCAAGATTAGGTATTGTCCTCTCTTAAGAATAACTTCTTCACATTCTACATCATTATCACTTAAATTAGCATCAGACAATTTGTTTTTAATTAGTTAATAGATTGTGAATAACTCCAAAGTCATGATATAATATCAAAGTTCACATACTCATCAAAATTTATATTTAGAATGGTAAAATAATGACCAGTCAAGAAATTTTGTGAATTTTAGAAAAGTGGAAGAGACATAACTAATATTGTGTGACTTATAAACTAAGAAATTTTTCATTCAAATGAATAAGAATGAATCAGGACTTCACTAAAAGGTCGTATAAATGTAAAAGATGTATAAATTGGGTTTTTTTGTAATGGAAATTTTGTGATTACGATAACTTGACATAATACTCAAAATTGAATTGAACCAAAGTTATACAGCAAACTTATCGTACAAATATCTTAGATGAGTTCGTTAACTAAGTTCCTCTGCAGTTTGTTTTCAAGTGGCAGCTACGTGAAAATTTCAAATCCACATTTTGAATTTTGATGTTTACATTGACCACATAAAGGTCTCAACCAAGTATTTATTAATGAATTTTATCTGCCATTTTTAACAAAATGACCGATATCTTTAGTATGGCCATTTCAAATCAGGATACCACTTGTAAATTTATCATCAGAATACCTTTTGAAATACTGAATCAATTCAAGTTGGACATTGAACTTATCACACCAATATCTTGGATGAATTTTGTACCAATATTTAGTTTCCAAGTTGCAGCCGCTTGAAATCAGGCTGCTACTTGAAAATGCGCCACCATAGTAACTTTTAGAATACTAAACTGGTTCAAATCAAAGTTGGGAAGTGAACTTACAATTCAAATATCTTGGATAAGTTTGCTAGGCAACTTGCTCCACCATTTTGTTTCCACGTGGCGGCCACTTAAATTTTTTTTATTACAATAACTTTTGTAATACTGAATCAGTTCGAATCACGTTTGCACAGTTGACATATCATCCAAGTACCTTTGATAAGTTCACGCAGCTCAGTCACTCTGTCCTTTTGTTTCAAAATGGTGGCCACTTGAAAATTATCACAATAACCCTTGAACCGATTTGCTTTAAACTCCATATATACATAGCCCTCATTAATAAATCCATCAAATTCATTAATAAAATGTAGCTGCCATTTTGAAAAAATGGTGGCAACTTCTTAAGAAAAGATAAATCAACCTAACCTTCCTATGAGCCGGAAGGACTTGTTTTAATTTTTTGATCAATAACCTATAAAAAGTAATCCCTAACAGCACAGTTAGGCTTAACTTATCCACAGTACATCTTAAGGACGTTTCTGGGATGTATTTTCATCCAGAAGACATCTTGAAGATATTCTGGGGATGCGATGTGCTGTCTGGGATGATATCAGTACAAAAACCCTTAACGGGTTAAAAGTTTGTGACGCAGCTACTTTATCGCTATAAAATTTTGAAATATGGGTCTTAAAAATAATGATATAAATTTTAAGTGACGCTTTACTATTAGTTAAAATATACGTAGATTTTCTTATTTGATCATTTGCTTTTTTCTTTCATTTATATTTACAATGCAAACATAATATTTTTAACTTCAAGATAAGACAAATATATTAAATATACTCACTGATACTTTTTCATTTGCACTTCAATTTCAAAATAACAGTTTTAAAAGGAATGATATAAAAATTCCAGTGACTCCTCGGTGTCATTTTAAAAGATTTGTTTTTAGATTCCATTAAAATTACCTTTGTTTTGTCTATTGAAGTATATTTACACATTGACACAGTGCTTTTAATTTTCAAATATACTGTCAAATAATCACACTTTCACTGAGTTTGCATTATAAATTGAAATTATTTATTTCAATAAATTGATTTGTCTTTTGCGTCACGCTATCCAAAACTGTGAATAAAATTTATGTAAATGTTACTTTGTATCATAGTATCCAACTAAGTGAAAATTTGTGCAAAGAGATAGTGTGATGCAAAGAATACATTTGCACAAATTTTGTTTGCAGTTTTGGATAGCGTGACGCAAAAGACAAATCAATTTATTGAAATAAATAATTTCACATTATAATGCAAACTCAGTGAAAGTGTGATTATTTGACAGTATATTTGAAAATTAAAAGCACTGTTTCAATGTGTAAATATACTTCAATAGACAAAACAAAGGTAATTTTAATGGAATCTAAAAACAAATCTTTTAAAATGACACCGAGGAGTCACTGGAATTTTTATGTCATTCCTTTTAAAACTGTTATTTTGAAATTGAAGTGCAAATGAAAAAGTATCAGTGAGTATATTTAATATATTTGTCTTATCTTGAAGTTAAAAATATTATGTTTGCATTGTAAATATAAATAAAAGAAAAAAGCAAATGATCAAATAAGAAAATCTACGTATATTTTAACTAATAGTAAAGCGTCACTTAAAATTTATATCATTATTTTTAAGACCCATATTTCAAAATTTTATAGCGATAAAGTAGCTGCGTCACAAACTTTTAACCCGTTAAGGGTTTTTGTACTGATAATCTTACACTTTTCTTCAAAAACTAAACGTGTTATATATATATATATATATATATATATATATGATGAGGGAGCAGATGTTTGATTAAGGAGGTAGAATGGATTGTTAAACTTATTAATTAAAAGAAAAGAATTACTACATTTACATTATATTTTAATTTTTAAGACAACTTGATATCATCTTTTTCAAAGTTTTTTATGAATAGGCATCCTTATTTCTTAAACGGTTATTTGAGGATAATACTCAACTATTTATTATTATTTAATATTTATTTATGCATTTCATTTATTTATTTATTTATCATTATTATCATTATTCTTTTGGTCCTTGCCGATAATGGTGGCCTTTCAGTATTTATTTGGTTGTATTATACAAGTTTATTGCTTATATACATATAAAATACATATATAGCTGTCTGTCAATCTATCCGTCTATATTGATATCTCTCTATCTACATGTACAGTGATTTGCATGAAATCACTGCGGAAAATGGTATAGTTTATGTATTTCGCTGAAGTCTTCATGATGTTATAAGTTCTTAAGGTATGGGTATGCTAACGTTAAATGAATATGGCAAACTTTAATTCATATCTTCCCGAAATATTATTTTATTCTTTATATATATATATATATATATATATATATATATATATATATATATATATATGTCACAATGAAGTGACCCAAACATATCCCAAGCATTTTTTTTATCAACATTTTCTGCATTATGAAAATTATAAATATATTCATATTCGAAAAAAAAAATATATATATATGAGTTATGACCTACATTAATTTTTGCTCGAATGGAACAGGTATCATCAGAAACATAGGTTTCCAAATTTACAGCTTATTGCTAACATCATGTTTCGAGTTACAGTGATAATTCTTTTTTTATTGCCGTTAGGTTGCCATCACATTTTAAAATTTATATCATCTATAAGTAAATATCTGTATGTAATCTGACGGAAAACTATCTTAATTTACTTTTATGTTATTCTTATGGGTTTTTAAGCAACATTTTAATGTTTCTTATACAAATATAATGTTTATTATAGAAATACAATGTTTATTATACAACGACACAGTGATCTCTTCCTCGACCTTTTTCGTATCTCTCGGTATTCAAAATAGGACTTTGTTGGTCCATTTATCATCATTTCTTCTCGCAACTTCCCCTAGCCCAGGTACATTTTAACTTCTTGACTCTAGAAATAACACCAGTTACAAATGAATTGACCTAATAAACGCTATTATTTTAACATTATTCACATTCCAGACTGTCTCTTATAAGTGAATCATTTATTATTGAAAAAAAGTTTGATGGAAGTGTGCCTGGTGATAAGTCAAACTCTAATTAAATTAGAAGAGATTAAATGTGTGGTTCGTTTTTCAAAATCACAAAATTTTCTTTACTTCGTTCAAGAAAGTAAATGCTAACATCCGACTGTATTAAATAAAAATGTATTTTGCTTTTACTTATCACACCTACAACAAATCAATTAAAAATCTCAGTGCACCCCACCTTTCTTTATCTTATGTGAAATATTCATTTTTAACTGAATATTTTAGATAAATGGATGCAAATTCTTTTCACATTTGTATTTTTCCACCTACTTCATTCACTTTCAAATTTACATCTTGTTGTAGAAAACCTTTTAAAATTCAACAAATAGTTGGATTAAATCTGACACTTTAATGCTTTTGGAGTAAAAGTGACATTTTCTAATGTGAAAGGTGCGCCCTATTTTAAAATTATTTCATCTGAAACATGCCGTGGCGCTTTATTTGACACCAACAGTTTTTTCTAGTCTCTTTCTATATTTAAAATACATTTTGACATTCCTTTTCGAATGAAAATAATTCCCTTAAAAATCTACGAAGTTATTGTTATTGTTTTTGAAACGTGTAAATGGAAATAATGTATAAACCGAACATAGATGCATACAGATAGAGTGTTTGTTCTTTCTTGAAACATAGTAATGAAGATTAATATTGATTTTAATATCAGGATTGAATAGTAAACAATTATAAAAAATTTAAAACTGTTTTAATTGACATGTAAAAAATAAATAAAGAAAGAAAAATAAAAATAAGATCTCAGTAATTAAATTTTAAAGACAGGAATTGCTTTATATACGAAGCAAGAAAATAGATCCTAAGAAACATAAAGGAACACATGCACCGTTATTTTTTAATAATAATCCTTAGATTAGAGCTGAGAGATATCCTGTACACAGTTAAAAATTCCAGTTAAAACTTGAACCACTATATTGAGTAAAGTTATAAGCAGTATCATAATACGGATCAACTTCATTCACAAAGGAAAATATGGATTATTAAAATTCTTATTGAAACCAAGCCAAGCCAAGCCAAAATTAAAGAGCATTATCAGAAACATAGAGTAAAGTGCAAATTTTGTGCAACAACACCAGCGTAGGCCAAGATAAGGCCCTAGACAATTTAACCCCTTTTATCAAAATAAACGAAACAGAATTATTTTTCAAGGAAGCGTTGCACAGTGACAATGTGTTTGACTTGAAACAAGAAGTTTCTTCGGTTCAATAGTCGTCTCGGTCGAATTTTTATTTATTTTATATTTACTCCTACTTAAAACATAATATCAATGTTTGGCTCAACATAAAAGTACCAAATCTTGGTAAAAGATTAAACAATCGTCTTGTTGTAGCTATGTCAATGCCAAGTTTTAGTTCAAACTGACACCAAATTTTTGATAGTGCACTGATAGAAATTAGGAATGATTTTTGAAAGAAATTAGTAATACTGAAGAATCGATTATACAAAACAAGAAATAATGACAAATGTTTTTCTTTTAAATATAAACTTCTAATTTTATAGTTGTTCTTATTTTATAGGACTTCTTATTTTAAAGTATTGCCTAAAAATCAATTTTGCACATCAACAGAGACAAATATTTTTCATAAATAGAAACTCCTTATTTTATTATTGAATTTTCGACGATTATAAGTGGTATGGCGTATGAGTCAAAAAGATTCATTCTTTATCATTCTTTATTACATTGAAAAAAAGAAAAGTTTCGTTGAAAGATAACAATACGTTGAAACAATACGTTTTTCAATGGCGTTGAAAAAATGTAGCTGATAAAGGATAAACATAAATTTCTTCCTTTTATTCCTGTTTTTAAAAAGTCATAACGCACTTGACTTTTTACCAGAACAAACAGTATGTAAATAATATATAGGAAACGAATATCATGAAAGGAAATTAAGAAAAAATAAATTTTTAATAAAATGAAATGTTACTCGTGTTCTTCCCGTTTTGTATACAAAATTTCACGTTCGGATAATTCAATATTAAGTTCAGGAAACCGCAGATTATATAGTTATTATATTTATTTATTTATTTATTTTTTGCTTTATATTATTCAAAAGATATTTTCAATAATTTTACTTATTATGAAATAATGTGTGAATACACATTCATGCTTAAATTAAAACTGACTGTGTGAAGCAGTGTTAGTTTTGTGGTTAAGACTGATTTAGCACATGAGGATCCAAATGGCTTTGCCGACAACAGTGAACTGGATAGAATCGGATACTTCTTGTATACGATCTTTGAGACCATAACCTCTCGGGGGAAAAATATATTATTTCTGATAAATAGTATATATTTTATAACAAACAGTTTTGTCATTCGCTGTTTCTAATAAGTTTTATAGGTGAACACATAACACATATATGATTAACTGCAACAGTACTAATGCAAATATATATTGGTCTATTTTTAAAAGAAATTTCTATTTTAAAAGAATGAATTTTCAAACATTACCATTTGTTTTACAACGGATTGGATGGATTACTTTTTTACAGGAGTGGAAATTAACCGGGCGAGGATTCGAACCTATGAGCTTAGGATACATGATATTCTGCTCTCTAACTGAGTAATTCTAATCGGTATTTGATTGGTTTATTCTGATGGTATAAAAGTTGAAAATCTTCATTTCCATCTGTTCTGCGAATGCAGACGTAGAATCTGATTATCTTTATACATTTTATTTAGTTACATAATTACAAAATAATAATAATAATAATAATAATAATAATGATAATAACAATAATAAACATATGTTTAGGTTTGTTTTTAAATGTAAAATAAATAAATAAATAAATAAATAGTTGAAAATTACTTATTACATTAAAATATTGAATTAAAATATGGAAGATTACACAATTATGCAAATTAGCTAAATAGAAAATATCAAATTACAGCGCCTTTTAATATATATAAAGAAATACAATTTCGAAAAAAATTAAAACTCTTGCAAAAAAGGTAGATATGAGACATTCTTGTGAATAAAATTTATTATATTATTTCTAAAAATTCATAAATATTAAAAAAAAAAAAAAAGTCATGATGCAATTTTTGCATAAAAACAGACAATTTGAGTATCTAAAACTCATAAATCTGAAAGCTTCTAAACTTTTTTAATATGTAAGTTGGACGTCGGTATGAAAAGAACTTCACACATCTTGAAGGTATGAAAGTTTTTTTGGAACTAAATATTTGTTTCGTTTGCGATTGTGAAATTCAGTATATAACTTATGTTGTATTCAAAACATAGGAAAGTTATAATATAAATCCCATGCGAAATATTAATAATAATAAAAAATGAAAAAAAAAAATGCTGCTTTTTTTTTTTCCTTTTAAAAATGGTAATATTTTTTATATTTCTCATATATAAATATACACACACATATATATATATATATATATATTACGTAGTTTCAGTGGTCTTAAATATGTCGCTCGGCTTTAACTACGTTTTGAAAATTATATATATATATATACGCATATGTATATATATTGGAAAAAGCTTAGATCGCTTACTGTATCTAAGTTTGAAGGAGATTTTTTGATACATATATATATATATATGTGTTTAGAAAATTAAGAGGAATAGACAGGGTTCATTATCGTTTAGCTAAAAGTTCGTTTAATTTATTAAATTTAATAAAATATGTAAACTATTTCCATGATATTTTTTTTTCTTATTAAAAAAAGAAATGTGTACTATTTTTTGCAAACATAGTAGAGTGGAGAATTATTTTTTAAAGAAATATATGTGTATATAATAAAAATAATTTGAGTTAGTTAAAGTGTTAAGAATGTACGACTTTTAGCGTAAATAAATTAATAGTCTTAGAAATAAAGATATATTTTGCTAAATCTTTATCAATAAAGAATTCAAAAAAAAAAAAAAAAAAAAAATAAAGAAAGAAAAAAAGAAACTGGCAGACTGCTAAAGTCATAAGCACTCTATAACTTCGCCCGGAAGTGTTAAAAGACGATACAGAAATGTATAAAGCATCGACTTGATAAATTTACTCTTGTATGACGCAAAAATAAGTACTCAGTGAACACAATTGTACGATAAAACTAACCCCACTACAATTGTTTCGAATAAAAAATGAAACATGATATTACTACAGGGTAAAACAATAGTCAAATATACGGAGTATAAAAAGAGATATTGCAACCGTGGAAAAAACTTTTAAAAAACTTTTTTATTATTATTATTATTCATTTAAATTTATACACATATTCCAGTAAAAAAAAAAAAAAAAATTGAGAACGCTAGGCAGATACTTACAAAGTTTTGAATCATTTGAATATGCATTGTGTCCCATAATCTGTAGACACTTAAAGAAATCATAAAAATTAAGGAATTTGTAGAATTGAACGCGGTCTGCGAAAAAGGCATTATCGTGAAGAGGATTTTTTAATAAAGAAAAAAATTAATAGTTGAATATTTCGTCGTTAGAGGGCGCTGTACATGAACAAATCACACATTTCCATGAAAAAATTACATGTACAGTCGGGGGGGGGGGGAAGCACTCGACATAACTTTGTTGCTAATAGATGTAGAAAAATGTAATGGGTATCATTCGACGGGGAATCGTGAGTAGTTGCAGAAAATGAACTGAAATTTTGAATTGGGGTTCGTCTGCATATTAAAACGCGCACCAACTTTAATATTTTCAGTGGTAATGCCCCATTTTCATTTTATATTTGAATTCCTGGGATCGCGAGAACGCGAAAAACTATATATTGTTGTATATTTTACTTATCTTTTCACAGAGTTATAAGCGTTCAAAGTTTGAAGGTGCTAGTGTTTTTTTTTGCAAGCAATATTTTGCAAGCAAAATAAATTTGCAAGCAAATATTACTAATTAGGAAAAATAGACAAAACTTGTTTCGGGAAGAGAATAAAAAGTGTGAACTTTCGTCTCACAAGTAAATAATAAAAGATTTATTTTAATGTGTAGAGATTAAACATTTTTTGTTTGTTTGTGTATGTGCGAGGGCTTCAGAATTTTTAAGCTCTTCTTCACCTATGAAGATATAATTATTAACATATAATTATTTTTAAAAATACCTGGAAAAAGAAATATGGCGACAGAAAATATAAAAAAGAAATTAACCAATAATCCGTAAAAGTTCAAATATAATAATCAAATATAACTTTCACAGTAAGAGTGAAGTCCTTATAGATTTCTTTTTTTACAAATATATTATAGAATATGTACAAATATATTATAAATTATACAACAGCCTAAGATTTTGAAATACAATAATATAAACTAAAACTTATATGCATGAATATAAATAATCATAAATCTTTGTGAAAGGATTTACATGTGACAAAATTATTTTCTTTTCAAGTGAAAAATCAGGAAGAACATTACTAAAGTTTTTTAATATCTATCCAAGAGCACAGCAAACAATACATATTAGTTCATAAAAATGGAAAGAAGTTTATATCAAGTTCATTTAATTCCTCGTTTGTGAACATACTGAATAATACGACAAATAGAAAGTCTTTCCTTTAATATGATGTCTATATTAAATATATTTTTTAAACTAAAAATAATATTTTTTGAATGGTAAATTAAATTTTATAAAAAGAAAAAAAACTTAAACTGCTTTAACTACCTTTATAAAAATATAAATATATTTATTGATCAGTGAAGTCATGTTTTCGAGACATCTGTATGTACATACAACTGGCAGCAATATTAATGAAGCACACATCCGCATTTTTCATACACTTTTTTTTTAGTTTGGTCACAATTTTTTAGCATCGAGTTACTTTTTTTATAAACAGCGTAAGGCTAAGATCACTACTCGACAAATGTTTACTTAACAAAACCCTATTAGGTGATTATTGTTTAAATAGCATTATTTCTAGCGCATCAATAATTTTGCTGCCGACAGTATGTGTGTGTGTGTATCTCGCATGACTGAAAAAGCTTTTGGATGTAAGATGTTGCAATGTTATATGTAGGTTCATTAAAAGTATCGTTAATAATTTATAGAAGTTTCGATGTAGTTCTGCTTTGGAAACCTGTGGATCACACCGGAAAATTCTAGTAGTTGGGTCCTGTTGAAGTTAGTAGCCCAGTCGGTAGAGCGCCAGCCTCGTAATTGGAAGATTGCGGGTTCCGTACTCGAGCCGGCGCGTACACTAATGGTGGCTGGTGCACGTAAAATCTGTCCTGGCCACAATGTCCTCCATGTCCCCATCAATAATTATACCTCTGTGGGTCACCGAAGCGGGAGAACCATCCCTTCCGTGGAGGATCAAAATTGTGATGGCATGTCTCCGGACAATCTCTACGGGTGTGTCCCAGACCGTCGTCAATTGCCTATCCGTGCAACACTAGTGCGACGTAAAACCCAACCATCATCCTGTTGAAGTTAGAGCTTCAAAGCTTTCACAAAACTACCATTCTACGCCAATTTTGGGTTCCATATTGCTCAAATTGATTGCAATTCGCAAAATGGGTTGACAGAAGGAGATAAAATACATTCCTCCAGACAATCACAGAAATTGAGTAAAAACAGAGCTTGCTGTCAGAGAATATGCACTCAAATTAAAGTAGCATAGTTTTTCATAATAGCTGCCTCACATATAAAGTTTGGCGCGCACATACCTTGTAGAAGCTGAGATATAAACTTAGCCCAGACAGGTACTATACCATCTGATCGCAGCCCTATATTGAATACGCATATGCATCTAAATTTCTAAGTAGTATAGTTTCTAAGTAGTATAGCATCTAAATAGTATAGTTTCTGAGAATTCAGTCTCAAAAATAAGGTTTTTTGCACTTGTACATTGTAGTATCCTTCTCATATATTAAAAACACAGCACCATACTCGCAACGCCACCTGTTAAGAGGTATGCGCCTACATCTAATCATAACCAATTTATATCATAATAAAACCGAATATAAAGTTAAATGAAATCTCGTCCATTATATTGGGATATACAGCGTTAAAAATGTTTTGGTTACACACTGATCAACAGATGTTTTTTTTCTTTTTTTGAAATTGGTTAAATTGTTTTAAAAATATCAAAATTTTGATAACCACTGATATCCAGAAGCTGAAAATTTTTACGAGTCCAATATCATCTTCTCGTATATAAGAAGGAAAATATAGAATAGAGAGAAAAATATTTTATTAGAAATTCCTTTATTCTTTACTTAATTACTAAATTTATTTAAATATAGAATAATATCTCAAGAAAGTTAATTTGCAAGAAATATTATATATTTCTTAGTCCCATCATACTCACAGGTAATTAACTGCACGTTCCATGAAAATCTGTTTATTACTTATCAATACTTTATCAAGTTATACAAATATTTTTTCCTTTAGTTCGAATAGAAAAAAAAAAAAAAAAAAAAACAGTCAAAACTTTCTGAACTATTTTTATAAATAGCGTTTTTATTTCATAACTTTGAAAGTCACTGTTGTCTCACAATATCAGAAAAATGGCTTCCACGTTAATACGTTTCTTATCGATTTACTTTTTTTATGGACATATATTAATATTCTTCTGAAGTATGTTTTTCTGCTTCGTTAACTTCTCTTTTTTTTTTTTTTTTTTTTTTTCAAAATGTTGGCAAATTGCTAGATAAAATTTTCAAAATTACATCCGTTATCCGTAAAATATTATGAAACATAAATTTTCTCGAATATTAGTGATACTTTGCTTTATAAACTGTTTTTCAAACAAGTTACTTAAATCTTCTAAATATGATGACTAATACATCTTGTTTGAAATCAAAACTGGTATGTTGTGGTCATTAAAAGAATTTTTAGTACGACAGTTTGTACTACATCTTTGAGTGTACGATTTTTCAGTGCCACCATTTGAAGTATTCCACAATAAATGTCGAAAAAAAAAATAAACGTGAAACATTTTTTTTTTTTTTTTTTTAAATAAATGAAATAAAATTAAGAAAAATCTCACTAAAGAACGGTTGGTTGGGTTTAACGTCGCACAAGTGCTGCACAGATGGGCATCTAACGACGGTCTGGGACACATCCCTAGAGGTGGTCCGAAGACATGCCATCACAATTTTGATCCTCCCCACAAGGGATGGCTCTCCCGTTTCGGTGAACCCCAGAGGTACAATTTTTGATGGGAATATGGAGGACATTGCGGCCGCGACCGATTTTACGTGCACCTGCCACCATTAGTGTACACGACGGTCTTTGGCCAATTACGATCTTCCAATTACGAGGCTGGCGCTCTACGGACTGGGCTACAGCGGCCCCGAACTAAAGATATATTATAGCTTCTTTATAGCACGATATATATTATATATATTATTATTATTTATAGATGCTGAAAAAAATATAGCAAATTAAGTTAACTTGAACGTATTTATAATGATTTTAGAAGGATTTGGCGTTATTAGTTAACTAAGAAATATATTTGAAAATATTTAAAATTAACACTATAAAAATTATTGAAAATAAAATTAAAATTTCTAAAATAATGATGGCAATTTTATATAAATTTAAAAAAAAATGAAAAAGGCAGGAAAAAGGTTTAAATTTTAAAATTTGAGATGGAAATTTGTAAAAATAAGCAAGCAAATTTATTATGTAACTGAATTTTGAGTATTTGTTTATTAATTACTATCAATTTGACTATTAAAAAATTATCTAAAATAATGAAGCAGCTTCAGTATAGACCCTTTGCAAAATTTGAAATTTGCCACAGAAGTAGTTCGGACGTTCCTCTCCAAGTTCTTTACTTACGGAATTGCGATAGCCATTTAAATTTATCGCCAAAAATGACACCAAACATTCAATAGCTGCCAAGGAGCTCCTATGCTAATATTAAACCAAAGAAATTATACGGAATGAATATAGTTTGTGATGCTAGGAGATGAAACAAAGTTGCTGCATGCTTTTATATGGAAGATTATCATAAAATTAGTCCTGTCATAATAAATTAAGTTCTTCTTTGTGCGGAGTTTTTTATATGTTATTTAGAAAATAAAAATAGGCTTACAGCTTTCTTTTCTATATTTTTTCTATACAAATTCATGCAGTAAAACTCTTTTTCGTAATTGAATTCAAATGATTTTTATCTCAGAGCAGCAAATAACAGCAAATGCCGAAACAAAATCAATTTTGTGCAGACATTAGAGGAAGAATTTTTTGACAGAGAGAGAGAAAAGGAAGAAAGAAATAATAAATTTGTTTTAAAAAAACTCAGATTTATAATTCAACCGTACCTTTAAAAGTTATTTAAATGTTATTCACGTGTTTGATTTTTTGAAAGATATCATGTTAAAAATTTACACAGTGGTAAGGGGGTACCCCTATACTATCAGAATCATAATATATATACATATATACTTTTTACTTTTTACTTTACTGAAAATTTTAGAATAACATTTATACAAAATTTTGTGCTCTATTCTTTAATAGTAAAAAATATCTTCCTTCTACAATTTTTACCCAAATATAATCAGCACCAACATAAATCGAGGTGCAACTAAATAACAAATTCGGTTAAATTTTCTTCATTTGTTTATGAGGTACAATGACCACATGGCTTTTGATATACACACAGAGCAAGATAGAGAGAAGCATAGACAGGAAATTTTTAATGGTTAACAAGTTGAGCGCTATGCGAATTCTTAAGGAAATTCCTTTCAGACCATGCGCGATGCTTAGGGGCGCTGGTATTGCAATCTAGCAAAGCGAAGCGGTATAACAATGTGTTTTTATGTTTAACGTGTTTCTATAAAATCCATTAAAATGCTTTAATAATATAATCCTGTAATAAATAAAAATTAAGTAAATTTTAAACAATTTTTCAGTAATTACTAAAAAACATTTTTTTTTTTTTAATATCATATTTCAAGCTATCAGCCATCGGTGGTTCACGTGTCTTTAACGGAAAGTTCAGTGTCAGCCACCGATGGCTGTGGTGGCACTCAACGTGTTAAATCATCTTCGGGACATTTCAAAACATAAAAATGAATTAAAAACAGAAAGTCAAAATTTTTTTAGGAATCCTTTATAATCTTCTTATGTACAGTCGGTAACAAAAGTGTCCGTACACTAGCAAAAATTCCTATGTAAAAAAAGTACACTTCATACGATTTTGTTAAATAAATCCTTGTCGAATCTTGTTCTTACACTGACTATGAACAGGATTCGACAAGGATTTATTTAACAAAACCGTATGAAGTGTACATTTTACATAGGAATTTTCGCTAGTGTTCGGACACTTTTGTTACCGACTGTATATAGAAAACAGTAATAAAAATAATGAGTAAAAAGAACTTGTTATTTATTAATTAAGTGCTATAATTTCAAATAAATAAATAAATATAAATGCTTTTTTTATATATTATTTATATTTTATTCTAATACATATTAATAATTATTATTAGACTCTTATTTCTTCTTCTTTATCTCTCTCTCTTTTTTTTTTTTAATTTAAAATAAAAATTTTGTATTTCTAAAACATATATATCTATATATCTATATTTAATTAAATTTTTTTTTGAGTTTATTTTATTTTGTTTATTTTACCCTAATTTTAATAAATTTATTTTGAAATATGCCATAACTTTTGGAATAAAGAATCCTCCAATTGTTTTAGACATACTGAAATTTGCATTATACCATATTATTATTTTTCATTATCAACAGTTTTATAGATTAAAAAAAAAAAAAAAAAAAAAAAAAAATCATTTTCACCCATTCAAAAGATAAAGAGCACGATATAGATTACCATTACCCTTATTTTCTTTTAAACAACAGGCACGCCTTTTCGAAAATGACATTGGTAAAATAATTGATTCGTTTTTACTCCAAAAGTGAATTGTGGTATTTTTATCCTTTAAAATATTTCTTATGATATAGCTTACACTTGTGTAAAAAAAAAAAAAAAAAAAAAAAAAAAAAAAAAAAAAAAGATTTTCATAAAGAAATAAAATTATCAAACTTGAAATCGTAATCGATTTTCCATTAAAACTTTATTTATTCTCCAACCGCAAAGCGTGTGAAGTATAAAAAATAAAAAGACTTTAAAAATAACTATACGCGAAAACATCTTTTTATTTTTATTTTTTCTTAATACCAATTTTATTATTTTCCATGTTGGACAAAAGCAATAAAATTTCATATATCTCCAACATGAATTTTTAGTGAAGAAAAAAAAGATGAAGCAATAATCAAAGATATTGAATAAATTATTAATGACGGGAGGATTGATATCTATCTCCTCTTTTGAAAAAGTAAGATGGAAATATTATATTTAATTCTTATGGATTTTTTTTTTTTTTTTTAACGTATGAGTGAATGCACTGCTCGTACAAGATTTGTGTTCTTTATCAAGTAATATATATATATATATATATATATTAAAGAACTTTTTTATTATTATTATTCATTTAAATTTATACACATATTCCAGTAAAAAAAACTTTTTTGAGAACGCTAGGCAGATACTTACAAAGTTTTGAATCATTTGAATATGCATTGTGTCCCATAATCTGTAGACACTTAAAGAAATCATAAAAATTGAAGGAATATGTAGAATTGAACGCGGTCTGCGAAAAAGGCATTATCGTGAAGAGGATTTTTTAATAAAGAACAAAATTAATAGTTGAATATTTCGTCGTTAGAGGGCGCTGTACATGAACAAATCACACATTTCCATGACAAAATTACATGTACAGTCGGGAAAAAAAAAAAGCACTCGATATAACTTTGTTGCTAATAGATGTAGAAAAATGTAATAGGTATCATTCGACGGGGAATCGTGAGTAGTTGCAGAAAATGAACTGAAATTTTGAATTGGGGTTCGTCTACATATTAAAACGCGCACCAACTTTGATATTTTCATTGGTAATGCCCCATTTTCATTTTATATTTGAATTCCTGGGATCGCGAGAACGCGAAAAACTATATATTGTTGTATATTTTACTTATTTTTTCACAGAGTTATAAGCGTTCAAAGTTTGAAGGTGCTAGTGTTAAATTCCTATTTCAAACATTTATTAATATTTTCACAAAAAATAACTTGATCGATATAATTATTTTTTACGAGGTACAGTGACGAATACCAAACATAATCCATCAATGCTTCTGTTTCTGAAAAATATTTTTAATTTTGAAAAATATTAATAAATTCATATTCATAAAAATTATGAATTATGACCTATATTAATTTTTGCATAAAATGAATCCTAATGCTGAAAAATATGGGTGTGCAAATTTGCAGCTCATTCCAGTTATTAGTTTTCGAGATATAAATAAATCTTTCTTTTAGAGTGGTTTAGGGGGCTGTCTCTTATAAATTTTTGCATGAGATAACGAATCAGATCTTAAAAAATAACAACAACAAAAAAATTAAACAAAATTTGTTTATTATTTATTTACGGGTCAAATTTTATAACAACAACGTCAAACGCAAAGAAATGGAACAAAAATGATGATTTTTAGACATTAGTGTTAGCATTAGGAATTCCTATTTTCTAAAGAAGACAAGCCCCGCCTTTATCGTTCTTCAAAAGAAATTTGGTATTCAAGTTAAACCCCTTATTTTATGTTGACAAATATAAGCACAAGTGGTATTTACGTCATCGATTACTGGTGATAAGTTAAACGAACACTAGAAGAAAAAAAAATAACTCAGTAGGCGGGGTTTACTGTTTTAAATAGAAAAATAGGTTAAATGTAAAAGTTGTCAATTTAAAAAAAACTAATGCAAGACAGACTTGTAAAATCGTTTCTTAACTACCGTCATAATTAAAACCATAATCATTTGCTTCATATATTGCTTTATTTTTATTTATTTATTTATTTATTTTGTAGGGGGGATTATTATTTTAAGGATACTTCAGTTTTTAAAATTTATATATTTTTAAAAATATGCTTTTACTTTTATAAATATATTATAATTTATAAATATATTATATATATTATAAATATATATATATATATAAAAAAGAAAGAAAAAAAGAAACTGACAGACTGCTAAAGTCATAAGCACTCTATAACTTCGCCCGGAAGCGTTAAAAGACGATACAGAAATGTATAAAGCATCGACTTGATAAATTTACTCTTGTATGACGCAAAAATAAGTACTCTGTGAACTCAATTGTATGATAAAACTAACCCCACTACAATTGTTTTGAATAAAAAATGAAACATGATATTACTACAGGGTAAAACAATAGTCAAATATACGGAGTATAAAAGGAGATATTGCAACCGTGGAAAATTTGTTGATTTGAAGAATGTTCGTACTCATTAATTTCGACTTGAAACATTCCTTGCATATTTGTGAAAATTATGGCTCTTGTTGGCAAATATCTTATTCTTCGATAATGTGAAAAATATTTAAATTATTAAAAAAGTAAAATAGAGCAAATTGAAGTGATGTTTAACATCAAATTTGCAAGAAAATATTATTAATTAGGAAAAATAGACAAAACATGTTTCGGGAAGAGAATAAAAAGTGTGAACTTTCGTCTCACAAGTAAATAATAAAAGATTTATTTTAATGTGTAGAGATTAAACATTTTTTGTTTGTTTTTGTATGTGCGTGGGCTTCAGAATTTTTAAGCTCATCTTCACCTATAAAGATATAATTATTAACATATAATTATTTTTAAAAATACCTGGAAAAAGAAATATGGCGACAGAAAATATAAAAAAGAAATTAACCAATAATCCGTAAAAGTTCAAATATAGTAATCTAATATAAATTTAACAGTAAGAGTGAAGTCCTTATAGATTTCTTTTTATACAAATATATTATAGATTATGTACAAATATATTATAAATTATACAACAGCCTAAGATTTTGAAATACAATAATATAAACTAAAACTTATATGCATGAATTTAAATAATCATAAATCTTTGTGAAAGGATTTACATGTGACAAAATTATTTTCTTTTCAAGTGAAAAATCAGGAAGAACATTACTAAAGTTTTTTAATATCTATCCAAGAGCACAGCAAACAATACATATTAGTTCATAAAAATGGAAAGAAGTTTATATCAAGTTCATTTAATTCCTCGTTTGTGAACATATGGAATAATACGACAAATAGAAAGTCTTTCCTTTAATATGATGTCTATATTAAATATATTTTTTAAACTAAAAATAATATTTTTTGAATGGTAAATTAAATTTTATAAAAAGAAAAAAAACTTAAACTGCTTTAACTACCTTTATAAAAATATAAATATATTTATTGATCAGTGAAGTCATGTTTTCGAGACATCTGTATGTACATACAACTGGCAGCAATATTAATGAAGCACACATCCGCATTTTTCATACACTTTTTTTTTAGTTTGGTCGCAATTTTTTAGCATCGAGTTACTTTTTTTATAAACAGCGTAAGGCTAAGATCACTACTCGACAAATGTTTACTTAACAAAACCCTATTAGGTGATTATTGTTTAAATAGCATTATTTCTAGCGCATCAATAATTTTGCTGCCGACAGTATGTGTGTGTGTGTATCTCGCATAACTGAAAAAGCTTTTGGATGTAAGATGTTGCAATGTTATATGTAGGTTTCTTATAACAACTAAATGTGAACCTTTTAAAATTTTGTGTGATTTTCTGTTTTATAAATATTAACGACAATTTTATTATAATAATTAGATTATTATTATTATTATTATTATTATTATTATTATTATTATTATATAACCTAAAGCCATAGATTTTACATCAGAAGCTAAAATTATTTCTTGTAATGATATTGTCACAAAACTTGTCAAACTTTTGCAGTTAGAATGAAGTTTTGTAATGAAATAGTTAGGGTCTAATCGAGGAGTGCACTTTATGTAATGAGTATTCTGGAAACTACCGAATAAAATTGCGATTCGAACCACAAAAGTCAGTAATCCATAAATATTCTCGAAACAGTCCAATAAATTTCTTACAGAAATTAAATTAAATAATAGGTGTACTATCTAATTTTGAACTAAAAAATTCTTCACGCACAATAAATTTAATGAAAGCACTACTGGTTTCGAAAGGACGTTGCCTTTCTTCTTCAGGTACAACAATCGCACTACTGTCTTGGAGGCAAAAGTAAGACTGGAAGTCACCAAAATGTCAAGTAAGCATATTTACATATGCCAGTGATAAAGAATTAATCTGATTCAGGATCACGTACTAACCAAATAAAGCACTATATGTCAAAGACAACAGCTTAGCTTGAATTCTAAATAAAAACGGAATTCATTAAAAGTATCGTTAATAATTTATAGAAGTTTCGATGTAGTTCTGCTTTGGAAACCTGTGGATCACACCGGAAAATTCCAGTAGTTGGGTCCTGTTGAAGTTAGTAGCCCAGTCGGTAGAGCGCCAGCCTCGTAATTGGAAGATTGCGGGTTCCGTACTCGAGCCGGCGCGTACACTAATGGTGGCTGGTGCACGTAAAATCTGTCCTGGCCACAATGTCCTCCATGTCCCCATCAATAATTATACCTCTGTGGGTCACCGAAGCGGGAGAACCATCCCTTCCGTGGAGGATCAAAATTGTGATGGCATGTCTCCGGACAATCTCTACGGGTGTGTCCCAGACCGTCGTCAATTGCCTATCCGTGCAACACTAGTGCGACGTAAAACCCAACCATCCATCCTGTTGAAGTTAGAGCTTCAAAGCTTTCACAAAACTACCATTCTACGCCAATTTTGGGTTCCATATTGCTCAAATTGATTGCAATTCGCAAAATGGGTTGACAGAAGGAGATAAAATACATTCCTCCAGACAATCACAGAAATTGAGTAAAAACAGAGCTTGCTGTCAGAGAATATGCACTCAAATTAAAGTAGCATAGTTTTTCATAATAGCTGCCTCATATATAAAGTTTGGCGCGCACATAACTTGTAGAAGCTGAGATATAAACTTAGCCCAGACAGGTACTATACCATCTGATCGCAGCCCTATATTGAATACGCATATGCATCTAAATTTCTAAGTAGTATAGTTTCTAAGTAGTATAGCATCTAAATAGTATAGTTTCTGAGAATTCAGTCTCAAAAATAAGGTTTTTTGCACTTGTACATTGTAGTATCCTTCTCATATATTAAAAACACAGCACCATACTCGCAACGCCACCTGTTAAGAGGTATGCGCCTACATCTAATCATTACCAATTTATATCATAATAAAACCGAATATAAAATTAAATGAAATCTCGTCCATTATCTTGGGATATACAGCGTTAAAAATGTTTTGGTTACACACTGATCAACAGATGTTTTTTTTTTTTTTTTTGAAATTGGTTAAATTGTTTTAAAAATATCAAAATTTTGATAACCACTGATATCCAGAAGCTGAAAATTTTTACGAGTCCAATATCATCTTCTCGTATATAAGAAGGAAAATATAGAATTGAGAGAAAAATATTTTATTAGAAATTCCTTTATTCATTACTTAATTACTAAATTTATTTAAATATAGAATAATATCTCAAGAAAGTTAATTTGCAAGAAATATTATATATTTCTTAGTCCCATCATACTCACAGGTAATTAACTGCACGTTCCATGAAAATCTGTTTATTACTTATCAATACTTTATCAAGTTATACAAATATTTTTTCCTTTAGTTGGAATAGAAAAAAAAAAAAAAAAAAAATCAGTCAAAACTTTTCTGAACTATTTTTATAAATAGCGTTTTTATTTCATAACTTTGAAAGTCACTGTTGTCTCACAATATCAGAAAAATGGCTTCCACGTTAATACGTTTCTTATCGATTTACTTTTTTTATGGACATATATGAATATTCTTCTGAAGTATGTTTTTCTGCTTCGTTAACTTCTCTTTTTTTTTTTTTCAAAATGTTGGCAAATTGCTAGATAAAATTTTCAAAATTACATCCGTTATCCGTAAAATATTATGAAACATAAATTTTCTCGAATATTAGTGATACTTTGCTTTATAAACTGTTTTTCAAACAAGTTACTTAAATCTTCTAAATATGATGACTAATACATCTTGATTGAAATCAAAACTGGTATGTTGTGGTCATTAAAAGAATTTTTAGTACGACAGTTTGTACTACATCTTTGAGTGTACGATTTTTCAGTGCCACCATTTGAAGTATTCCACAATGAATGTCGAAAAAAAAAAAATAAACGTGAAACATTTTTTTTTTTTTTTTTTTTTTTTTAAATAATTGAAATAAAATTAAGAAAAATCTCACTAAAGAACGGTTGGTTGGGTTTAACGTCGCACAAGTGCTGCACAGATGGGCATCTGGCGACGGTCTGGGACACATCCCTACAGGTGGTCCAAAGACATGCCATCACAATTTTGATCCTCCCCACAAGGGATGGCTCTCCCGTTTCGGTGACCCCCCAGAGGTATAATTTTTTATGGGAATATGGAGGACATTGCGGCCGCGACAGATTTTACGTGCACCTGCCACCATTAGTGTACACGACGGTCTTTGGCCAATTACGATCTTCCAATTACGAGGCTGGCGCTCTACGGACTGGGCTACAGCGGCCCCGAACTAAAGATATATTATAGCTTCTTTATAGCACGATATATATTATATATATTATTATTATTTATAGATGGTGAAAAAAATATAGCAAATTAAGTTAACTTGAACGTAGTTATAATGATTTTAGAAGGATTTGGCGTTATTAGTTAACTAAGAAATATATTTGAAAATATTTAAAATTAACACTATAAAAATTATTGAAAATAAAATTAAAATTTCTAAAATAATGATGGCAATTTTCAATAAATTTTAAAAAAAAATTTAAAAAGGCAGGAAAAAGGTTTAAATTTTAAAATTTGAGATGGAAATTTGTAAAAATAAGCAAGCAAATTTATTATGTAACTGAATTTTGAGTATTTGTTTATTAATTACTATCAATTTGACTATTAAAAAATTATCTAAAATAATGAAGCAGCTTCAGTATAGACCCTTTGCAAAATTTGAAATTTGCCACAGAAGTAGTTCGGACGTTCCTCTCCAAGTTCTTTACTTACGGAATTGCGATAGCCATTTAAATTTATCGCCAAAAATGACACCAAACATTCAATAGCTGCCAAGGGGCTCCTTTGCTAATATTACACCAAAGAAATTATACGGAATGAATATAGTTTGTGATGCTAGGAGATGAAACAAAGTTGCTGCATGCTTTTATATGGAAGATTATCATAAAATTAATCCTGTCATAATAAATTAAGTTCTTCTTTGTGCGGAGTTTTATATATGTTATTTAGAAAATAAAAATAGGCTTACAGCTTTCTTTTCTATATTTTTTCTATACAAATTCATGCAGTAAAACTCTTTTTCGTAATTGAATTCAAATGATTTTTATCTCAGAGCAGCAAATAACAGCAAATGCCGAAACAAAATCAATTTTGTGCAGACATTAGAGGAAGAATTTTTTGAGAGAGAGAGAGAAAAGAAAGAAAGAAATAATAAATTTGTTTTAAAAAAACTCAGATTTATAATTCAATCGTACCTTTAAAAGTTATTTAAATGTTATTCACGTGTTTGATTTTTTGAAAGATATCATGTTAAAAATTTACACAGTGGTAAGGGGGTACACCCATACTATCAGAATCATAATATATATACATATATACTTTTTACTTTTTATATTACTGAAAAGTTTAGAATAACATTTATACAAAATTTTGTGCTCTATTCTTGAATAGTAAAAAATATCTAAAAATGGAAAAACGTTGCTACTCCTTCTACAATTTTTACCCAAATATAATCAGCACCAACATAAATCGAGGTGCAACTAAATAACAAATTCGGTTAAATTTTCTTCATTTGTTTATGAGGTACAATGACCACATGGCTTTTGATATACACACAGAGCAAGATAGAGAGAAGCATAGACAGGAAATTTTTAATGGTTAACAAGTTGAGCGCCATGCGAATTCTTAAGGAAATTCCTTTCAGACCATGCGCGATGCTTAGGGGCGCTGGTATTGCAATCTAGCAAAGCGAAGCGGTATAACAATGTGTTTTTATGTTTAACGTGTTTCTATAAAATCCATTAAAATGCTTTAATAATATAATCCTGTAATAAATAAAAATTAAGTAAATTTTAAACATTTTTTCAGTAATTACTAAAAAACATTTTTTTTTTTTAATATCATATTTCAAGCTATCAGCCATCGGTGGTTCACGTGTCTTTAACGGAAAGTTCAGTGTCAGCCACCGATGGCTGTGGTGGCACTCAACGTGTTAAATCATCTTCGGGACATTTCAAAACATAAAAATGAATTAAAAACAGAAAGTCAAAATTTTTTTAGGAATCCTTTATAATCTTCTTATGTACAGTCGGTAACAAAAGTGTCCGTACACTAGCAAAAATTCCTATGTAAAAAAAGTACACTTCATACGATTTTGTTAAATAAATCCTTGTCGAATCTTGTTCTTACACTGACTAAGAACAGGATTCGACAAGGATTTATTTAACAAAACCGTATGAAGTGTACATTTTACATAGGAATTTTCGCTAGTGTTCGGACACTTTTGTTACCAACTGTATATAGAAAAAAGTAATAAAAATGAGTAAAAAGAACTTGTTATTTATTAATTAAGTGCTATAATTTCAAATAAATAAATAAATACAAAATAAATGCTTTTTTTATATATATTATTTATATTTTATTCTAATACATATTAATAATTATTATTAGACTCTTATTTCTTCTTCTTTATCTCTCTCTCTCTTTTTTTTTTTTTTTTAATTTAAAATAAAAATTTTGTATTTCTAAAACATATATATCTATATATCTATATTTAATTAATTTTTTTTTTTTTTTTTGAGTTTATTTTATTTTGTTTATTTTACCCTAATTTTAATAAATTTATTTTGAAATATGCCATAACTTTTGGAATAAAGAATCCTCCAATTGTTTTAGACATATTGAAATTTGCATTATACCATATTATTATTTTTCATTATCAACAGTTTTATAGAAAAAAAAAAAAAAAAATCATTTTTACCCATTCAAAAGATAAAGAGCACGATATAGATTACCATTACCCTTATTTTCTTTTAAACAACAGGCACGCCTTTTCGAAAATGACCTTGGTAAAATAATTGATTCGTTTTTACTCCAAAAGTGCATTGTGGTATTTTTATCCTTTAAAATATTTCTTATGATATAGCTTACACTTGTGTGAAAAAAAATAAAAAGATTTTCAAAAAGAAATAAAATTATCAAACTTGAAATCGTAATCGATTTTCCATTAAAACTTTATTTATTCTCCAACCGCAAATCGTGTGAAGTATAAAAAATAAAAAGACTTTAAAAATAACTATACGCGAAAACATCTTTTTATTTTTATTTTTTCTTAATACCAATTTTATTATTTTCCATGTTGGACAAAAGCAATAAAATTTCATATATCTCCAACATGAATTTTTAGTGAAGAAAAAAAAGATGAAGCAATAATCAAAGATATCGAATAAATTATTAATGACGGGAGGATTGATATCTATCTCCTCTTTTGAAAAAGTAAGATGGAAATATTATATTTAATTCTTATGGATTTTTTTTTTTTTTTTTTTTTTTTTTTTTTTTAAACGTATGAGTGAATGCACTGCTCGTACAAGATTTGTGTTCTTTATCAAGTAGGGGTATGGGGAACTTAGGTAATCGTGAAAATTTTCGACCTCGTTTTTTTGACTTTTCTACACGTTTTCAGGTGTGAGGAATACGAAATTGACAAAATTTCTATGGTGTCTGTCTGTAGGGTGTCTGTTAGTGTGTCAGTGTGTCAGTGTGTCAGTCCGTTAGTGTGTTAGTCCGTTAGTTTGTTAGTCTGTTAACACGATATCTCACGAACAAATGATCGCAAAGAGGTCAGATCAGTTTTAAAATATTACTTTCGACACTGGCAAGAACCCTATTCATTTGCACTATTCGAATTTAAAAACTTCGTAAGTTATTAGAAATTTACGATTTTCTTAACATGGGAGAATAGGACAAAAATTCACTTAATCGTGCATTTAATGGAAACTTTTTACTGTAAAAATGTCAGACCAGTTTTAAAATATCAGTTTTGATGCCGGAATGAACATCAGTAACTATAAATATGCTACATTGGAAATTTCGCAAGTTATTGGAAATTTACGAATTTTTTAACATGGCAGTATAGAGCAAAATTTCACATAAACGTCAATTTTGAGAGATATTTTCATCGTAAAGGTGTCAGACTACTTTTCAAATATTATTTAGGACACTGGCATGATTATTAATGACTATGAACTTTCCAATATAAAAATTTCGTAAGTTATTGGAAATTTACGAATTTCTTAACATGGCTGAATAGAGCAAAATTTCACATAAACGTCAATCTTGAGGGATATTTTCATCGTAAAGATGTCAAACCACTTTCGAAATATTATTTAGGATACTGGCATGAATATCATAGACTACGATTTTTTCAATTTAAAAATTTCGTAAGTTATTTGGAATTTACGATTTACTTAACATGTCAGAATAAGGCAAAATTGAGCATAAATTTCCATTTTGAGGATCGTAAATACATTAGACAACTTCAAAATTACATTTATGATATTTGTTTTAACATGATTGAATACAAATATTCTAATAGGAAAATTTCGTAAATCATTCGTAATTTACTATTTTATCAACATAGCGAAATTGTAAATGTTTCATATAAATATTAATTTTCAGGATTATTGCATTGGAAATAGTAGGATGAAAACTAAACAACGGAATTGACCCTGATAAAATAAATTAATAGATTAGAATAAGATATATATATCGAATTGAACGGTGGATAGCCTATTAGGCGGGGATTTCATTCTGTCATAATATCAAGCTTTATTCCAATTCATTTCTTTTAACATGATTATAATATGTCTCGCACTAGAAATTTATGAGAACATAAATATGATGGGGAACTGAGCAGAGTCCACCTATGCCAACTAGTTTATTTTTATTTTTTCTTAATACCAATTTTATTATTTTCCATGTTGGACAAAAGCAATAAAATTTCATATATCTCCAACATGAATTTTTAGTGAAGAAAAAAAAGATGAAGCAATAATCAAAGATATTGAATAAATTATTAATGACGGGAGGGTTGATATCTATCTCCTCTTTTGAAAAAGTAAGATGGAAATATTATAATTAATTCATATGGATTTTTTTTTTTTTTTTTTTTTTTTAACGTATGAGTGAATGCACTGCTCGTACAAGATTTGTGTTCTTTATCAAGTAATATATATATATATATATATATATATATATATATATATATATATTAAAAAACTTTTTTATTATTATTATTCATTTAAATTAATACACATATTCCAGTAAAAAAAACTTTTTTGAGAACGCTAGGCAGATACTTACAAAGTTTTGAATCATTTGAATATGCATTGTGTCCCATAATCTGTAGACACTTAAAGAAATCATAAAAATTAAGGAATTTGTAGAATTGAACGCGGTCTGCGAAAAAGGCATTATCGAGAAGAGGATTTTTTAATAAAGAAAAATATTAATAGTTGAATATTTCGTCGTTAGAAGGCGCTGTACATGAACAAATCACACATTTCCATGAAAAAATTACATGTACAGTCGGGGAAAAAAAAAAAAAGCACTCGATATAACTTTGTTGCTAATAGATGTAGAAAAATGCAATATGTATCATTCGACGGGGAATCGTGAGTAGTTGCAGAAAATGAACTGAAATTTTGAATTGGGGTTCGTCTACATATTAAAACGCGCACCAACTTTGATATTTTCATTGGTAATGCCCCATTTTCATTTTATATTTGAATTCCTGGGATCGCGAGAACGCGAAAAACTATATATTTTTGTGTATTTTACTTATTTTTTCACAGAGTTATAAGCGTTCAAAGTTTGAAGGTGCTAGTGTTAAATTCATATTTCAAACATTTATTAATATTTTCACAAAAAATAACTTGATCGATATAATTATTTTTTACGAGGTACAGTGACGAATCCCAAACATAATCCATCAATGCTTCTGTTTCTGAAAAATATTTTTAATTTTGGAAAATATTATAAATTCATATTCATAAAAATTATGAATTATGACCTATATTAATTTTTGCATAAAATGAATCCTAATGCTGAAAAATATGAGTGTGCAAATTTGCAGCTCATTCCAGTTATTAGTTTTCGAGATATAAATAAATCTTTCTTTTAGAGTGGTTTAGGGGGCCGTCTCTCATAAATTTTTGCATGAGATATCGAATCAGATCTTAAAAAATAACAAAAAAAAAAAAAAAAAAAAAAAAAAAAAATTAAACAAAATTTGTTTATTTTTTATTTACGGGTCAAATTATATAACAACAACGTCAAACGCAAAGAAATGGAACAAAAATGATGATTTTTAGACATTAGTGTTAGCATCAGGAATTCCTATTTTCTAAAGAAGACAAGCCCCGCCTTCATCGTTCTTCAAAAGAAATTTAGTATTCAAGATAAACCCCTTATTTTATGTTGACAAATATAAGCACAAGTGGTATTTACGTCATCGATTACTGGTGATAAGTTAAACGAACACTAAAAGAAAAAAAAAATAACTCAGTAGGCGGGGTTTACTGTTTTAAATAGAAAAATAGGTTAAATGTAAAAATTGTCAATTTAAAAAAAAACTAATGCAAGACAGACTTGTAAAATCGTTTCTTAACTACCGTCATAATTAAAGCCATAATCATTTGCTTCATATATTGCTTTATTTTTATTTATTTATTTATTTATTTTGTAGGGGGGATTATTATTTTAAGGATACTTTAGTTTTTAAAATTTATATATTTTGAAAAATATGCTTTTACTTTTATAAACATATTTTAACACTTTTTGCGACCGCAGGATTTTGTCTTTTTGACAGTAAGATCCGCATACGGAACAAATCTTCTGTATTCACAATTATATTACAAATGGATATACAATATAATTATATTCTTTCTTATCAATATATTTCTATCCATAGTATATTTTATTGCAAATATATGAACACTGGGTACACACTTAAGAAATAAGTAACACACAAATTACGAAAGAAACGCCAACTGAAAGAGTTACATATTTTCAAATGACTTGAACCTACGATAGCAGTCGCGAAAGGGTTAATTAAGAACTTATATTTTCATAGAAGTTATAAAACAAATCGTACAGTTCCAAAGAGTTCAACTGACCCAAAACTGGTAAGTGCGATTAAAATTTTTACTAATATTTACTTCATTAACCCTTAGAATAGTTTATCCGAAAAGATTTAGTTTATGCGTTGTTGTATATATATATATATATATATAATATTTAATTTCTTATATTATGTCACACCTACGAAAGAAAATTTAAGCTTTATTGGTGATCAGTACAGCCATAATAGACACTTTTACTTGAAAAATACTGCACTGTTTTCAAAGAGTACAGTCTGGACAAGTCACAAGTGTAATGTATTTAAATAGACCTAAAATTATCTAAAAAAAAGTACTGAAGTATATACAAATCTAATAAACTGAATTCAGGATAATAAAGGAACTGGAAGAGGGTCAAGTTTTTTATTAATATAATACTTTTTTTCCTGAAAGATTTCCGGTGTAATGCATTAAAATTTTGTCTATTTTTTATAGGATCTTAATTTTATTTTTCTACATTTACAGATAACCCCCTAACACATTTTTTATTATAACTCTATAAATACTAAAGATAAGTTAAAGAAACAGTATTCTTTTCTGTACTGCCAGACTCTCAGAAATTCGAATATGAAGTCAAAATTCTGTGTTGCTATTGTAAAATTCAAAGTTAGCGCTAATTTCTATATGTAGATAACCACTAGTTCAAAATTTGACAGCATTTTCGAAAAGTGCATTTCATTTCCTGTTGAATGGTGTCTGATAAATTTTTTATGCGTTAATTAATAATGAAATTACAACGAGTGCTGCAATTTTTTTCCCCGACTGTACATGCATGCAAATGTTTACATGTACAGGGATGGAACACGGGCGCAGAATTCATACCACTATCAATATAAGAAAATTTTCTACTTCTTAAATCAACGATATTATAGGTAGAGAAAATTCTTAAACCGATTCCGGTATGAATTCTGCGCCCGTGTTCCATCCCTGCATGTATATGTATTCTATTCTATGTATCCATCATCACGACAAATTATAGTTTTTAAACGAGTTACAACACCGTAGCTTTAATCGATGGTTCTTACCTATGAGAAAACATCTGTGTAAATACCCAGTCAGCATCGCAATTAAAAGTTCGTGCAGGAGGCAAAATAAGAAATAATTGGTGTTAATCGTAAAACCGTGCCTTTTATAAGACTCTGATTTGTATATTTGTAGTTACGCATCCATGCAGTGCCCTCTACCGACGAAAAATGTACTTATTTTTTCTTTACAAAAAAAAAAAAAAAAAAAAAAAAACTTACTTTACGAGAACAATTTTTATGCAAACCGAGTTCAGTTCTATCAGTTCTTTCAATTTTTATGAATTTCTAAAATGTCTACAGACATATGGGATGCCCGGTATTATACGAAAAATATAATTTCTCACTTTTTTTAAGAATATGGATCACTGTTGGGGTAAAGGGAATATATTTATAAGTTTTATAAGTTTATGCTTTATGTTAAGTTATTTAGATATATACTTTTATGATTTTATAATTATAATCTTCATTTTTCATAGCTGTTGATAATCTAGTTATGTTCCTAAGTTTTCACGTTATTCATAATTGAACATGATGAATTCTAAATTATTATTTTAAATTTTACTCTTTTAAATACAAATTTAATACTATTGAAATATTCATATAATTCAATCAGAGAAAAATATAATACAAAATTATAAAGGATTTCTGGTAAATTTACTGAGGACCAAAAAGCAAAGAAAAATTATATCCATGAATTAAATATAGATATTTGTTTAAATCTGAAACAAATATTTTAATAGAACAATTAAAGAAACATTATATTATTTATGACTTAATATACAGTGGGTGATCAAATACTTAGAATGTTTTATTTATTTTGACATTTTTCCGACTATCTAAAAAATACTAGACAAAATGGCCTGAAACTCCACACTTACAAAGAACAATCAAAAACTCTTATTTTCCACTATCGATTTAGTCCAGAATACAATCATGGGACTAATCAAAAATTGAAGAAGAGCGAAAATACTTTTTCACCCTGTATCACAAAAACACACAAATATATTGTTGCACATACTATGTACAATATTTGTATGTTTTTGAGCGGGAATTGCGGTTTTTTAAAAGTTACTAATAGATTTCACAAGTTTTTTGCTTAAAACTAGAAGAAATTTCTATAAGATTTTACAGTGCTTGCTGAAAAATTGTCAAAACATTAGAGAATTTCTAATGTTCTAATGAAATGGGGAGCCCCTCTACACCCTGTTTCATTATTGTACTTACATTTATATAGAATTCAAATATGTTATTAAATTCAAAAATTCATTTAAAATTATTCAAAACACCTCTTCAAGAAACATTCCTAGAAACTTATCAATCTTGATCAAACTTTTCTAGTTATGAACTTATTAACTTCCAAATACAACATTTGGATCACCTAAAATTATTTGTTTTTAAGTTACTCTAAATGACACAGACAAAGATCAAGCGTTAAAGACTTGACTTCGGTATTCAGACAACCTCAAAACGTGAAAAAACTCAGAACGTGATACAAAAAAAAAAAAAGAAAAAAAACACGCAATGAATATTTAGCTAAAAAAAAAAGAAAAACATTATTAACCATATGGCCATGAGGAATTAATTTCAATTCCTGAGCAGCTTACCTGGACATAGTAGAATATTATTGCAAACCTCTTACATTTACAATAAAATGATTGTTATAGGTTAAACATTGGCAACATTGTATATCTTCTGAAGATTATGTGAACACCGCATAGTGTACACAAATATAATCTTGTATTAATAACACACGGTACAGCCTTAAATACATGTCCATCAATTATCAAGTATTGTTGCACTGTAATCTAGTTCTTTTGTGTAGCACTGTAAACAAACAGTGCATTATTTTCATACCATATTCTGCATGAAAGATGGTTTTACGCATACAAAAAATAAATATTCGTTTCATTTGGTTTAGTGCTGTCTAAATATTAAACTGTACATACCTGCAATTTCTTCTATAGACGTAATGTATATAATTTTCTCGTATGTCCCTGTACACGAACCATTTACTTGATCTCAACGAAAATTTTAGGATAGTATCCGTAAATGGTACACATTTAGAATAGGAAGTTTGGACTTTCTGCTATTATTTGTTCTTGAGATATGTTGATAACACACACAGAGAAAGCGAGAGAGAGACAGAAACACAAACCAGTCGCTAAAAACATGTTTTTCGGATTCAGGGGACCTCAAAACGTGTAAATATAACAACAATTCCATTTCGAAATTTGACCCATGAACAGTACTTTCTCTAGCATTTACATGGGTAAGAGAAAGTAAAAATCTATTCTAAGATATAGTTTTAATTTATAACAAAAATAGCTATTTAAAAGTAGTCATAAATGTCTCAAGTAGGAAATTATGTACCACACGAGCCCCAGGATATATCAAAGACCAACATTTTAGTAATTGTTTAAAATATGAATTCTTCAATGTAATGTTCTGTTTCAATTACACATAATTTCTTATCTTGCACACATAAAAGTGAACATGTAAATTGATATTCAATAATAATAATGTATGTATATTATTACTTATTATAGATTACAAATGAAATTTGTTTTTACATTCAAAACAATACTTGTAAAGCATCAAAATACATTTTATTATTTTTTTATATTTATTTGTTTTGCTTGAAATTAGTTTTGTTTATATATTTGATAAAAGAACGTATTTATATTTATGTTGTTTTTTATCATTTTTGTCTGTTTAGTGTTTTAAAGTTTTCCGCGTATTTAAGGGAAAGAAAGTGATCTAAATGTATTGGTAATAAAGTATAAAATAAGTAGTTAATTATTTCTTTTTTTGAGTGAAATTAATTGTATTCTTAGATATGATACAAGAATGCATTTATATTTATGCTATATATTTGTTATTATTTTCTTTTCTTCTATTTAATGTTTCTAGATTTTTCACGTGTTTAAGGGAAAGAAAATGGTCTAAATTTATTGGCTACTTTTTTTTATCAGTTCCTCATTCAAGAGAAAAAAAAATCTGCAATGTTACTCAAGCGTAAGCTTAATCTATATTTCTTTCGAAACTTCGTTTAATAGAAACTCCTACACATGATCTGGCATCACTGATCTCAGTGTTGGAGTAAAAGTATTTCTTCGCAGAAAGAGTAATTTTGTTTTTTCCACTTGTTTTGAAATATAGACATGACTTATTTTATTTTATTTTTTAATTGTTCAATCTGAAATTTACTCTTATGATTATAGTGAAATTATTAACCCTCTCAGGTGCAAGGAAATTCTTTTCGTTTAAAATAAACTGCCTCCAGAATTTACAAACAAGACTAAATTAAAAGAAGTATATATATATATATATATATATATATATGTCACTCTATATTATTACAGCAAAACGTTGTTTAAAAAAAAAACCTCCTTGATGAGTTTTTGTAGATGAGAATTAAAATTACGTGGGATATACCCTGAAAGATGTAAAGCCGCTATTCCTTAACCAAGGCTCGAAATTTCTGCTCGCCAGCTTGTCATTGGCGAGTGGAAATTTTACTGTTGCGAGTAAAATTTCGGTCTAAATGTAGATAGAATTCTTACAGTATACGGTACGGTGCTACCAAATATATACATATATATATATATATATATATATGTGTGTGTTACCGTTAAAGCATGAAATCCGTTATTTCATAGAAGAACTAGGTATTTCATTAAATAACTAGACAAGTTAGTTAAAGTATATAATATTAATGAATTCTACGATTTAACTAGGTATTCTATAGAATAACGATTACTTGATCGTAAAGTATGAAATGATTATGCATAATCCCCGCTAAATTTTGGCGAATGTGATTAATTATTCAATATTTACCACATTCACAGGTTATTTTAGCAGTGCTGCTGTAAAAAATTGTGCATACTTTTCAGATTTGATGCATCATGAGATAGGGGTATCCAATCATTTTTTTTATGTAAGCAAAGCGTACAGACGTTCGAAATACTGGCTGCTGCAGTAAAAAATTGTGCATATGTTTCAGATTCATGCATCTTAAGATAGGGGTATCCAGTGATTTTTTTTTTTTTTTGGTTTTCATGTACGCAAACCGTACAGACGTTCGAAATACTGGCTGCTGCAGTACATAATTGCGCATATGTTTCAGGCTCATGCATCTTGAAATAGGGGTATCCAGTGATGCTTTCTTGGTTTTCATGTGCGCAAAGCGTACAGACGTTCGAAATACTGGCTGCTGCAGTGCAAAATTGTGCATATGTTTCAGATTCATGCATCTTGAGATAGGGGTATCCAGTGATGTTTTTTTTGTTTTCATGTACGCAAAGCGTACAGACGGTTGAAATACTGGCTACTGTAGTGCAAAATTGTGCATATATTTCAGATTCGTACATCTTGAGATAGGGGTATCCAGCGATGTTATTATTTTTTTTTCATGTACGCAAAGCGTACAGACATCCAAAATACTAGCTGCTGCAGTACAAAATTGTGCATATGTTTCAGATTCATGCATTTTGAGATACAAAAGTTTACTTAAAATGCATGAAATTAAAAAAAATATGCAAAATTTTGTACTGCAGCACGCAGTATCACGCACGTCTGTACTCTTGGCATACATGAAAACCAAAAAAAAAAAAAAAAGTCACTGGATACTCCTATCTTAAGATGCATGAATGCATGAATCTGAAACATATGCACAATTTTGCACTGGAGCAGCCAGTATTTCGAACGTCTGTACGCTTTGAGTACATGAAAAAAAAGAAATCACTGGATACCCCTATCTCAAGATGTATGAATCTGAAACATATGCACAATTATGTACTGCATCAGTCAGTATTTTGGACGTCTGTACGCTTTGCGTACATGAAAACCAAAGAAAAAAACATCACTGGATATCCCTATCTCAAAATGCATGAATCTGAAACATATGCACAATTTTGTACAGCAGTAGCCAGTATTTCAAACGTCTGTACGCTTTGCGTACATGAAAACAAAACAAAAAAAAATCACTGGATACCCTTATCTCAAAATGCATGAATCTGAAAAGTATGCATAATTTTGTACTGCAACAGGCAGCATTACGCACGTCTGTACGTTTTGCGTACATGAATTTATGATCAATTAATTTATAAAATAATTTTGAAATTGTTTATTTTATACTTTAATGGTCTGTCATTAGTTATTTCATAGAATAACTAGGTAAAGTATGAATTTTTTTATCTATTATATTCTTCAACTGACTTGTCTAGTTATTTCATGAAATACCTAGTTATTCTATGAAATAACTGAATTATATACTTTAACGGTGACATATATATTTCAAAACGTAGAATCATACTAATCTTAGGTAAGGTGACCAGACACCCTCTGTTTAAGAGGACAGTCTTCTTTTTCAACGCTCTGCCCTCTTAAACGAAAAAAAACATTACAGGACTAAAAATACCTCTTCCTTTTTTCATGTTTTTCGTCATCTTTCCTGTTTTTCAAATAAAAAGGATTTAGTCCTTGATTTCAAAATTTTTGCAAAACTGGGAAGCTTAGTCAGCTGTTGGCTGCATCAAACGGTGAACATTAACAGTCCACTACATGCAATCGGCACAGATGACGCAGAGGATCCTCCTGCGAAAAGGCTTTCTGCCATGGAATAACGAAGCAAATAAGGTATTTAAATTAATTAATTATGAATAAGCTTCGTTTAAAAAAGTTTTTGTAATATATAATCTTCATATTATTTAATTTCAAAACTTCAATTTTCAAATACACCAAGTATTTTTCTTTGGAAATAATGACACATAAAATGCAGAAGTGTTGTGATATATGTTTTAATATAAAATGAAAAATTAAATCTTAACCAAAAAAAAAAAAAAAAAAAAAAAAAAAAACGCGTTCAAACTTGAGAAAATTATAATTCGATAATTTTTTAGCTTATCTGGCGTGAATTCTTCATATCAAATCCTTAAATAAATATATATATATTCGAATAAAAGGAAAGAACATGGAGATTCTAAAAAGTAAGTTATACGCAATCATCTTGCTAAAAATGACAAAAAAAAAAAAAAAAAAAAAGGTGGGGGCGTAAAATGTTTTTAAATTATTTTTCAAATTTGTTTTATTTTAAGAAAATATAAACACAAATTAAAACTAATATTTAAACATGATACATGCTTTCCAGAATTTTAAACATTTTCATAAATAATGTCTGTTTTAGCTGCCCGTCATTTTTGTCTTCTGAATATTATCAACTAAAGATGATCAAATATTTATTCTTTTTTATCATCAAGTTTTTTTTTTCTTTTTTTCCTTATTCAATTTTTCTTCAAAAAATTTTTCTTTTGATAAAAAATTATTTATTTCAAAATGTTGTTTTTTATCTTTTATTATTATTATTATTATTATTATTATTATTTTTTACTAGAAGAAAGCTGTAAAAACAAACAAATTCAATAACTCTTAGAAAATATAGGATAAAAGATTGAAAAAGGTATTTTTTTTTCTAACATTTTTACATTCATCTAGCAACTATACTAGATGAATGTACTGACTACTGGTATTTGCTTTTCTTCTGTAAAAGTGTTTCTTTGCGTGAGTAGGAAAAAAAAAGTCAAAAGGTTTATTGTAGAAATAAGCGGTAAGGAAACGACGGGCAAAGGGGTCACAGTGTCTGCAGGGTCCATGAGTTGCTACTATCGTCTGGTGAACACCTACATGTAATCCGTTCAGTGATATCACTCATTTTACGCAGGCTGATCCCACTGATGTGTCGTTGACAACACTTTTAAAACACGACATAAAATTTTATTAAAATCATATTATACATAATACTAAGGTTTTTGCCATTAATTCACTACATCACCAGGTATATAAGAAACATTTATAAAACAAATGACACAGCATTTTATATATCACAGGATCGTTGGAGGTTATATTTGTTACAGCAAATACTTCAAAAAATGCGTAGCTAGGAACTGAATAGGGAAAGCCTTGTAGATAAGACAAGTTGTTGCTTGAATTCGTAGTTTTGGTTGAGCTTAAACATGGTAGCAAAGACTTCTTAAATTGGGTAGCTAGAAACTGAATTGAGAAAGCCTTTCAGATAAGACAACTTGTTGCTTGAGTTCGTAGGTTTGGTTGAGCTTAAACCTTGTATCACTAGAAATGCTTTCAGAAAAAAAAATCTATAGGAGATTATTTTTCTTAGGTCAGGCCTGGGAAGTTCTAAGACAGGTTGCAGTAGGTAGCAGACAACTTATTAATGCAAGGTGGTGAAATGAAATATAAGCAAGGTGTACTCTTTAATACTCAAGTTAAAACACTTCGTAATTCCATTAGAAATCTAAGGAAATCAATCGTTAAACAGGAAACAAAATTTATAATTGCTTTTTAGAACTATCATATGCAACTCTTTCGGATGATCTAGATTCCTTTTTGAAAAAGATGTTTATAAGTATCGAAAAATTCCAACATAAAATTATTTAAAAATATTGCCTTAAACTTAGAAGGCTCTACACTTCACAAAATATTCAGTACAAAAAATCCAACATCGTCTTTCAACCAAACGATAATTTTCATATTTGTCAAGCCATAAGTTTTCTTCCAGTAAACTAAATCTGCTTAATAAACGACCTAACTTTTCTTTTAAGCCTCTATTAATACCTGAATATGTCCTTCTAAATTTGACAGTATAATTAGACAGTTACCTGCTGAGTATCAATAACAAGCTCGTGCTCATGCTATTTTAACTTTAACCCCTTCAGACCCGAATTTTTTGTCCTTTAGGAAAAAAATATTTTTATACTAAAATTAACTTAATTCATGTCAATGAAAGCAACAATATACTTTTTACAAAAATATTTACTCATTTATATATAATTTTTAAATGTACATTTTAATGGACATATGGTCCTTATTCAACATTTGTAGCATAGGAGATCTTGAGTGATATTTCTATGAAAAAAAAATTCTCTTACTATATTATAGATAATTTATTATTATATTATAAATAATTGCTTTTGAATAAGCAGTCATAAATATATATATATAATTATTATTTTCTGTGAAATCTTTCAAAACAATTCCTCTCTTTTACTAAACAGAAATGGTCACGACATTTGTCACAATAAAAATGTGTCCTTCCTTTGCATAATGGCATCTTGCATCGTGTTGCTCCTTTTTTATCATCGATTTGGGGCATATGGTCCACATTATCGTGTTGAATTTCTCTTATTGGTCTTTTCTCACAGCAACGAAATTTTCTTTTTCTGTCTGGTGTAATTTCTCCTTCACTTTTTGAAGGACGACCACGTTTCTTTACATTTACAAGCTTGTTCTTATAACTTAAACTTTTGGAAACGTGCATACGAAATTTCCGCAAATCCATAATATCTTTTTTATGAATTTTAGCTTCGATGCAATCCTGTTTATACTGTATCCATCTATTAGATAGAGCAAAATCCACAAAATGCATAATTACTCGAAGGGTCCATTTTCGAGATCTAATATATATGCGATTTAAACTTATATACATATCGAGCAGATCAACTCCTCCCATGCTGTTGTTATATTGCCTAACAACTTCAGGTCTATTAATTTAGATATATGCTGATTTTTGCTTATCCCACCGTTTTGCTTTATCAATTGTTCCAGTGCCAACAAAGTTGGAAGCCATATGAACTGGTTTGTTGTCCAGCCACTTTATCATGATAATGCCATCCTGACTAACTAGATCTTCGGAATAGCCTCTTTTCTTCTTTTTTATATCTTTATCAGATATAAAATGTGGTTTATAAAACCTATTCATACGAATTGTACCAGCAGCATACATTTTCAATTCCAATAATCGCAGAATAAGAGTATAAGAGTTGAAATAATTGTCAAAATACACTGTATGACCTTCTTTCTTTGCGATTTCTAGTAATTCTAAAACAATTGCACTACTTTGGCCATATTTTTTCACGTTGTCTCTGTTTATTTCAGTGGTACTACCTTGATATGGTATAAAATTGTGGGCAAGTGCATTTGGACTGCATAATACAAAAACTTTTAATCCCCACTTACATGGTTTATTTTGAACATATTGCAACATGTTTATTTTTCCTGTAAATGGGATCATTTGTTCGTCTATGGAAATATTTTGCCCAATTTCTAATTCCTTACAGCGCTTTAGCACTGCATCCATAATAGACCTGACCTTGTAAAATTTATCTGTGCAAGCGTTAGGCCTTTCTAAATTATTCACCAAATGTAGCATCATCCGTAGCTGAAAGAACCATTTCCAAGAAAACATTTATGCCAAGGACGGAACTCCAGTACATTCGTATGCGTGGAAACATATTTAGACATCCAATCATAATATGTAATCCAAATAAAATTTCAATTTCAATAACATTTGTTGGTTTGAATCGAATTTGCCCTTGTTGAAGTGTGTATATGTTTGTACATTCGGCCATCTGTTCAAAAATTTCATCTGTTATATGTTTAGAAAAATACTGCATAGGATCCAATACAATAGAATCGCCAATTTTGTCATTCTATATCCATTCGAATTTTGGTACATCGGGTGTTTGTTTCTTCCATCGTACTCTTTTTTTATTTCGAAAACCTTCTGTAGTGGGCTCTGGATTTAAAATTTCCTCTTCTCTACTGTCTCCGATTTCCTCAACTTCCCGTTCTCTTCTTACTCTTTCATCTTCACCAACTTCATCTTCACTTCCTTCTATGTCATCAATATCCGAATCATCCCCATTTTCCAACAATTCTAATAGTTTATCTACATATTTTTCATTTTCTAAATTAGATTTATTTAGTTTCTTATTCATCTTGAAGGATAAAATAATCTGCAAAAATATTTTCAAGAATTGTATGTCTAACTATTACTCGCAAAAAAATTCAAATCGAAAACTTTGTACAGTGTTTCCACTGATTGGGACAGGATGTACATTAGGATGTACATATTTTTTTATAGATGTTATAATACGAAGCCAAAGTAAATATCTTTTGTACAATTTCATTATTACGTAGACCCATACATACTTTAATGTTGTGTATATGTTTTGACACTCATTTGAAAAAATGAGAACGAAAAACTAACAATATTTGCTACTTACTGCTGTCACGGCCATTCGAATTTCAAACTACTCACATAAGAAGCACTATAACTCAACACACAAAAATCAGATGGCGTAATAGACGTTATTCTTTCATGTTAGATGATCACTTGTAGGTACATTAGGTGTTGAAACGAAGTTTAAACCTATACAGCATAAAATACAGCACGAAAAGTGTTATGTGCATTACAATGTGCATGGGGACCGAAGGGGTTAAATCGTGGGTCAAAAAACTCAAACACCTTAACTCTTAAAAACTAACAAAATTTCCGTTTTATCCAAGCTGATAAATCAAAACAACTAGTTGCCTTAAATACTTCCGATTTTAATACCAAAGTGCTAGAACCTATTAATGATCCGCGTTCGTAATTATCGATAGGTGGCGCTTTTTCAGCTTTTGTTGTTAGCAAATATAATAGTCACGTGTATTTATTATTGTTCTATTTGTGTACTACTTAATATTCGTGCTATAATTTCTCTGCCATTACATCACGGAAAATCGATTGCTTTTGGAAAAAATATTTCAGTTTATTCAAAGTTCGATCGGAAGTAGATATTTAACTGAAGCTGAACAAATATTAGTTTCAAATCATCTGATTAATTCTTTACTTCCATTAGCCGAACCAATGGAAATTTTTAATTTGTCATTTGGAAATAAATGGAAGCTTATTTCTGGATTTTTTGATTTTTGGAGTTACACTGTGGCACACAACAGTAAGTGTTATCTTTTTTACCGGATTTATACATTTTTATTCAATAAATATATGTAAAACTAAATATCGGGAAGCAATAGCGTCTCGATGAAAGCCGAAAGCTATTCTTGTTAATTGTAACTTCACCTTAGCCCACCAGAGGGCGAGCATTTCATTACAATCGCGGATTTAAACTACATTGTTGTTTCTTCTAATCCTATTGAAAATTTAACCCGTAAATTAAAAAAAAAAAACTTATTAATACTTGCAAACATTTAATATCGCATCATATCACAAAAATTTTGCTTTACCCTGATATTCCTTTTTTTTTTTTTTTCTTTTTAATGCCTACCCATAAAAGTAATCTTCCTTTACGCCCAATTGTTTCAAACTGTAATAGCCCCACGTATTTCTCGAAAAATTCTTATCTAATTTATTTAAACCTATAATTCTTGATAACCCTCATATAATAAAATCTGATCTTGAAGGTGAAAAAAGAATCTTAAATGCAAAACAAGGCCCTACGGACAATTTTTACTTTCTCTTACCCATAAGGTAGAGAAAGCATTGTTTTTGGGTCAAATTTTCGAACGCGAGATTTTGTTACATTTACACGTTTTGAGGTCCCCTGAATACGAAAATCATGTTTTTAGCAAATGGTCTGTGTGTATGTCTGTGTGTGTGTGTCTGTGTGTGTGTCTGTGTGCGTGTGTCTGTGTGTGTGTCTGAGTGTGTGTCTGTGTGTGTGTCTGAGTGTGTGTCTGTGTGTGTGTCTGTCTGTTATCAGCATATCTCAAAAACAAATTATGGCAGAAAGTTCAAACTTGGTATTCTATATGTGTATCATGTAGGGATGCTACAGTAAGCTTTTCGTTAAGATCAAGCAAATGGTTCGTGTACAGGGACAATCAAGAGAATTCTAATACATTACGTCTATGGGGGAAATTGCAGGTAAGTAGAGTTTAACGTCTATAGACTGCACTAAACCAAATGAAACGAATATGTATTTTTTGTCATAGAGATAGTTAACTGTGAAAAAAAATTTGTGTATGTAGGAGCATCGCCTCCTCCCCTGGGGGGAAGTCCCCCTTCGAGGGGAGTAAATTTTCATGATGGGTATATTTCAAATAAGCTCGGCAATACTTTTAAAACGAATGGTTGAACGATCGATCTGGGATAGTTTAAAGCAAAGTTATCGATTTTTTTTACTTTTAACAACAACAACAACAAAAAAAAAACCTTTGATTTTTTTTTTTTTTTTTTTTTTTTTTTTAATATTGAGGTTAAAATGAACTTTTTTTTGGATATTTGATGTTATACTACTTCTCTAATATGGAAATCGTCTGCATTATCATAAAAGATAATTTTTTAAAATAATAATTTTAATAAATTATATTTTAAAAACAGAATTATTTTTTAATAACCGAATTAAATTCTATATAAATGTAGGTGCATTAATGAAACGGCGGGTTGAGGGGGCGGTAGCCCCCCTCACACAGAACTAATTATTATATAAAACTCTTCAGAAGCCTAATATGAATTGTTTAACACAGGTTTACATAACAGTACTCGTTATCTTACCTTTTAACCTGCAACCTGTATTTATAGTATTAAATTTCAGGGTAAGAGAAAGACGTGTGAGTGACACCCCAGATTATTTAGATATGATTTCTCTTTTTATTAATACTCCTTTAGAGGAGGTTCGCGATGTTATTTCCAAAAAAGGCAAAATTAATTCTTTAATTTCCCCCATGTTGAGCTTTATTTCAGAAGCATTTAATATGATTAAAGTTCAGAACTTTTTTTTTTAATAGTACAATTTATAAACTAACTTTCGGTGCCACTATGGGCTCGCCCCTTAGCCCTTTTTTAGCCGATTTACTGTTGACTGAATTGGTAGAGCGCGCTTTTGTTTCCATTATTCTTAAACCTACTATCTGTTTGCGTTATTTAGAGGATGTTTTTATTTCTTGGCATTTTTCAAAAAATTCTCTTCTTAATTTTATTGATATTCTTTATAATCAATTTGCCTCTATTAAATTTACTTTCGAATCTGAAATTAACTTTACGCTCACCTTTTCAGACTTACAAATTCACCGTAATGAAAATAACTCCATTATCTGTTTCGATACTTTTTATAAAAACTATTTTATTCCTTCACACATCTCTGCTTCATCCGCTCACCCTTTGGAATCCAAACATGATTTCTTTCATTTTTTTATTTTTCGTGCCATTAGTTATAATTTTTTCAGTTTAACAAAAATAAAGAATTAAGTAAAATTCTTTAATTAGGAATTAATGCAGAGTATAATAAGACCAATATCTTAAACATCATTAACAAAGTTAAAAATAAATTGTATTATAATAAAATTAATACTGATAACATATTCCCTAAAATGTAATATACTAACAGTCTACCATTCTGTAATGAATCTATAAATTTTAAACGTTTTATCATTCGAAAATTTAATATTTTAATTCCTTTCATCTCCCCCTTTACTACCAAGCAGTTATGTGTTAATGAAAGCGATTTTAACAGACCCACTAGTGGTGCTTATAAAATTACAATAAAATTAAATGTTGAACCATTCTACTACATTGGTCAAACCCGTCGTACTCTCAAGACAAGAATGAAAGAACATATCCACAACTTAAATGTTCTGTCTTGTTGAATTTAACTAGGCCTGCTAACTATGCTAGTTTATCCGTAACGGTATTAATCCCCACCTTTTTTTCACTCCAGAATAGTTGTAGAGCAATTGCATACTTGCCAACCATCTCATTTTGAACCGTACAATTTTTAGTACCCGCCTTTTTTTTCATACCTATAATTTTTTAGAGTAATTTTAATCTTATTTAATCGTAACAACATTTAAAGAGAATAACTCTAAAAATATAGTGGTGTGAGAAAATGGGCGTTTTTTCAGGGGGCGTTAAAAATTGTACGGTTATTAATGAGATGGTTGGAAAGTATGCAATTGTGTTCCTATTTAATCATAAGAACGTATTGTTGAACATTACTCAACAACTATTCTGGTGTGAAAAAAGGGCGGGGTCTAATACCATTACGGATAAACTAGCATAGTTAGCAGGTCTATTTATCTATAATAACCCTGGTGCTAAACCTTTATAGCCAAAGCTGAAATAATCACTGCTCCTCGTAATAGTCAAGATCTACTTCTAGCTGAAGCAGCAATTTTACACAAAATATGACTTTTATTATGTGAATCAAAATATTAATGTACTCATCTTTTCAGTTTACCTTGCATTAACAAGTTGTCTGCTGCCTAGTGCAACGTGTCTTGCAACTTCCCAGCCCTGGTCTAAGACAAAAAATCGCCTTTAGATATTTTACAGAAAATATTCCTCGTGCTACCATGTTTAAGCTCAATCAGAGTTCAAACAAGTTGTCTTATCTACAAGGCTTTCCCTATTCAATTCCTAGCTACGCAATTTATGAAGTCCTGTAACAACTACAGTGTGTCCTAAAAGTTCCAGTACTGACGCTGATGTATTTTTTATTTACAAAACATCAAACCTTAAAATGGTTGTTTTTAAGCTAATGATAAAAGTGCATTTAAAATATCGGAAGAAAAGATACAGAACTTATAATAAATGTTCAAAATGTCCACCCTTTTCTAGGAGGCAAAGCTGAACTCATTTGTGCATGTTTTAGAAACGCATTTTAACATGCTGGGAATGACTTCTGGTATCCTTTGAGTAATGGCAATCTTTAGATCATCTATTGTTTGGGGATTATCTGCATAAACTTTGTTCTTTAAATAACCCCACAGAAAAAAGTCCAGAATGCTCATATCAGGGAATCGAGGTGGCGAAAGATTCCTTGAGACGAGTCGATCACCAAAAAAAAACTTCAAGCATGTCCATGGTTGCATTACTTGTATGGCATGTTGCACAATCTTCTTGGAACCAAGAATCTCATTCATTCCCTTCTAACAATGCAACGAATTGCTGGATCAGTTTCCTGTATACAGAACCATGAACAGTTGACTCGAAAAGCAGAGGTCCAATATTCCTTTTACGTTATACAGCACACCATACGCCAATTTTTTGATAATGTAAAGGTTTTTGCATTAATGGATGAGGATTGGTCATTGCCCAAAAGGGAGATTTTTGCGTGTTCAGGTAACCAGTTAAATGAAACCATGTCTCATAGGAGAAAAACGTTTTTTTTCCAAAATTTCGATGTTTTAGCGAATAAATCAATGGAGCCACTGTCAATATTGAAACCGCTTCTCAGTGTCTGGCGGCTTTATCTCCTGTACCATTTTTACACGATAAGAACGGAAATTCAAAGTTCTTTAAGCCATATGTGTTGATCCACAAGATGCGCCCATTTCTTGTGCCAAACGCCTAACGGATTTTTGAGGAGTTTGCAATGTTCTTCGTTGAGTGCCTTGCAGAAAGGCTGGTGTAACAACTTTAAATCTTGCACTCCTGTGCATGTTTCCACAGAACCTGTATTACGAAATTGTCGAACGAGCTGATATAGCGTATTTTTACTCAGTATTGCATCATTTGGATATTTATATCGCCAAACATCTTTGCATCTTTCATACGATTTACACTCAAAATAAGCCTCAAGCAGCGCATTTCTCTGAATGCGTGATAAAATCATAGACCTATTATAAGAGTGAACGGAGCATTCCATTATTAAGGGAATATAAGAAAAGGTGCAAAGATGAAACCATGTGAATGTTGAGAAAGGTTACCTTTTTTGGTATTTATCGCGGTATTGGCATTTTTTTGTTTTGAATATATATATATATATATATATATATATATATATATATATATATTATTATTATTATTATTATTATTATTATTAAAAGATACAACAAGCAAAACTAGTGTAAAATATTACAGCTGCTGAAAAATTTATTTTTACCTTGTTATTAACTTCTAACAGAGTTCAAAAGTTTTTATAACTTTGGTTTGTCTATACTCGTTTTAACTCTCCTAAATAATTATGGACATTTTTGAAATAATATAAGATATAATATAGTTAAACTAATTCAATTTAGAGAAATAAGTATAGCGATTATAAGCATTTTATAAAAATAATTACTTAAAAAAACGAAATAATAAAACATTAAAAGGAATCTTACCTGTGAAATAAAATCCTTATTTTACATAATTTCTAGGGTTTTTAAAGTGTATCTAATTACTATTTCTTGCTATAAAATTCTTTTTAAATTCAAAACAATCTAACTTTTAAAGTGAAATAAAAATTTTAAAAAGAACTTTCAAAGAAAAAGGGAAAATATCGTCTGTTTAATAAAAAACAGAGTTTAGAGCATGGCGAATAAATTTCAATATTGGCCAGTTTGGCTTCCTGTAGATCAACATTCACATGATCTTTTTATGAGTTATCTTTGCCCCTAAAAAAGGTTGCCATTGTCCCGTCCACTTTTATAATAGGTCTATGGATAAAATCATTTCACTATAAAGAACTAAATAACATAAAACTTTATCCTCACGCAACTTGAGCGAGAAAAGAAGCAAACGATAAAAATTAAAGGATTAATGCAGTAATATGCAGACGATAAAATTTAATATTTAAAAAAAAAAAATCATGGAAAATGAGTTCTTTAAGTTAGAGCACTGGAACTTTTAGAACACACTGTATAACCGCCAACGATATTGTGATATTAATAGAAAATATTCATTATATTCAAAGGAATAATAATTCTCCAATTCGTACTAACATTACACACACACCACAGTTTCTTTCTTTTCTTTTTCTTTTTTTTTCTTTTAAAATAAATTTGGCCATTTTTATTTATTTATTTATTTTTTTTTTTTTAACAAATATATGAAATTTAAAAGTTTATATGTAATAGCAAACGGATAAGGTATTAAATGTATCGGAAAATTTAATTAACATGGATACATATACATCCAATTGATTCAAAACAGCTACAAAAAATTACAAGACATGCTTAATTTTACAAGTGAAACCGTATGGAAAAATATTTTAACTGAAATATTTAATTTAATTCTTTTTTTTTTTTTTTTTTTTAAAGAGTATAATTATTCTATCATATTATATTGAAACTTAAATAATGTATGGCTAATTTAAATTAGATAAAATAGAACACTATCGCAAGTTATTTATAATTAAAAGGATTTTGTCAAAACCATTATAAGCCTCTTTCACATATCGTGTTTTGAACAGGGCTATATCAGTTTTCTTCAGAAAAATAGGTATAGTAGTGTTTTTCTGATATAATTTGCTTCGCAGTTAAAACAAATATATTTTTATTGTATTTTCACAAATAATACCTTGCACTTTAAAAAAATTTAATCGCATGATATGAAATGCATTTTCAAATGTACATGAAATACTTGAATAGAGATATACTTATTAAATAAAATGCTATATAAAACTAATTTTTATCCTTATGCATCTATCTCAGTAAGAAAAACATTCCCGCAAGAAAGTTATCAGTCGTTCTTTTTAGCATTTAGATCTCGTAAAGACTGTAAAATGAGTTAAGGAAATGTGAGAACTTTTATTCAGGAAGAGCGAAGTGCTAATTTATATCATTTTTCACCAATATAAATGCTATGTCGTCAGCATTCGATTTCGGAATGATAATGTATTGTTTTCAAGAAAAGTAGTTTCAATAATAAATGAGAAATTACATCAATTCAGGAAGAAAAATTAAGTATGCCAAATAGAAAAAAAAATTATAAATATATAAAAGAAGAATAATTAAGGTGCATTTAAATGTTTGTATGATTTGACGTAATATTTTGCGAAGTGGTAATTTTAATTAAATGTAAAGTTTTTACTATAATAAAATGTTACATTCTTAATGACAGTTCATTGATTTATGAAATTGATATTTTGCTGTTAACTATGGTCAAATAAATAGCAATTATTTCGAAAATTAACTAATGTTATTTTATTTATTTATTTAATTATTGTTTTCTTTAATATTCTATAACAACACAGTTTTTCCAACAGTAAACGTTCTTATTACATTAACGTATTCCTCTGAAAGATAATCTGGTGTGTCACTCACACGACGTTCTCTTGGCCTGAAATTTAATACTATAAATACAGGTTGGAGATTAAGAGGTAAGATAACGATTACTGTTATGTAAACCTATGTTAAACAATTCAAATTAGGCTTCGAAAGAATTTTATATGATATATAGTTCTGTGTGAGGAAGGGGGGGGGGCTGCTGTCCTCCTCAACCCCCCGTTTCATTAATGCATCAACATTTATATAGAATTTAATTCTGTTATTAAAATTAAAATTTACTTAAAATTATACAGACAATTTTCACACGCAACATTCATTGAAACTTATCAATCTTGATCAAACCTTTCCAGCAACAAACTTATATTAACTTTAAAATACAACATTTGGATCTCATAAAATTATTCGTTTTTAAGTTACTCTAAAAGACACAGAAAAAAATCAAACGTTAAAAAATATGACTACGGTAATCAGGAAACCTCAAAACGTGTAAATATACAAAAAGAAAAGAAAAGAAAAGAAAAAGTGATGAATATATAGCTTAGAACATACATTACTTACTATATCTCTATGAGGAATTTATTTCAATTCCTGAACAGCTTCCCTAGAAATTGTAAAATATTTTTAGTAAAGCACATCCACTAAAAACAAATAACTAGTGTGTTGCGGCCACCACACGACTTTCTTCTATATTTTCCTATACAAATTAACTAAGTTAAAATAATTTATAAATATTATAATTTAAAAAAAAAAAATTATCTTCCATGATAATGCACACAGTTTCCATATTAGAGAAGTAGTATAACACAAGATATTAAAAAAAAGTTGAATTTTTATTGAATATTACATAAAAAAAATGAAAATGAAAAAAGTCGATAACTTTATTTTAAATTATCGCAGATCAGTGGTTCAACCATTCGTGTTAAAGGTATGGACGAGCTCGTTTGAAAGATACCCATCATGAAAATTTACTTCCCTCGAAGGGGGATCCCCAGCCCAGGGGGGAGGCGAGGCTCCTACATACACAAAATTTATTTCCCAGTTGACTATTTCTATTACAAAAAATACATGTTTGTTTATTTGGTTTAGTGCAGTCTATAGATGTTAAACTCTACTTACCTGCAATTTCCCCCATAGATGTAATGTATTTGAATATTTTTGAGTATTCCTGTACACAAACTATTTGCTTCATCTCAACGAAAAGCTTAGTATAGCATATCTATATGATACACATTTAAAATACCGAGTTTGGAATTTCTGCTACTATTTGTTCTTGAGATATACTGATAACAGGCACACAGACAGAAACACAAACAGACCATTCGCTAAAAACCGGATTTTCGTATTCAGGGGACCTCAGGACATGTAAATATAACGAAAACTCACCTTCGAAAATTTGACCCTAAAACAATAATTTCTGTACCGTAAGGGTAAGAGAAAGTAAAAATATTTAAACAAAAGTAGCAGGCTACACATGCTTCGCTAGTCATTGTTTTTAAATGAAACACAATAATAATTAATGAATTCTGAAAATTGTATTGATTTTTATCATGTGAAAAAAAAATAATAAAAATAACAGAAAAAATAAATAAAATTCTGAACGGGAAAAATGTCGCAACGAGTCCCCACTATCTTCGGCAGCGCAGGCCATTATGCGCTACGTGAGCGTATTTATGTTACATAATCTTAATGAATCACGATATTATCGTAAGGGAAATATATAAATATAAAATACAATAAATATATAAATAAAAAAAAATATATATATTCTATCATCGGTAGAATAATCGGTCTGGGCCCCTACTGAGTGCTGCAGCGTATACAAGCGAACACGGCGCACGTGTTCCTTCGCTCGCTGTTCCCGCCTCTTTTAATTATTATACACTTTCAAAAATATTCATAATCACTTTCTCTGGTTTTTAAACCTAATAATACTAATTTCCAACGTTCTATCTAAATTTCTTTCATTATTTTTTTTTATTTATTTATTTATTTATTTTTTTTTTCCTGCAGCTGCCCACCTAATCACCCTCACTCACCCGTAGTTATTCTACATTTTCGAAATTATCCGCATTCGATTTATCGAGCTTTCTAATAGTACTAATTTTCAGAGCTCTGACTATTATTTCTATATTTTTGCCCCTTCGCCTCTCCCCCTTCCCGTCTATCCTAATAGTTTTATAAATTCGAAGATTCCGCATCGATTTGTAGGTATCAAAAACCTCTATGTACCAATTCTATTTTTATATTTTTGCCCTCCGTCTCTCCCATTCCAGCCCTCCTAATAGTTTTACACTTTCGAAAATATCCTCATTCGATTTGCAGTTCCTTAAAACCTATCTGTACCAATTTTGAAAAATCTAATTGTATTTTTTTTTCTTTTATACTCGAATGATTTTTATTGAATTTATGCTGTTAATTTGACAATGAGAAATTTTATAATTAGCCGTGGAGCACTATTCTCGAAAAAACTACAATACTTTTTCCGCGGTATCTATTACCCAATTATTATGACTTTTGTGACTGGGGTAGAGTTTTTTCTTTTTTTCTTTCCTTGTTTGTTTTCAGAAAATTTCGTAGGCTGAAACCTGCCTGTTTATTTTCGAATGTTTTCATATCAATATAATATAGGGAAGTCATGCATAGGGAAGTCATGTGTTGTCCACATCAGATTTTTTTTTTTTTACATAAGGAAATCGTATTAAATTTATATAAAAATAAAAATAAAATAAAATAAAAATTAAATAAATACAAAAGGAAAAAAAAATCGAATCTTAAGATATGTACATATATATATATATATATATTTGTAAAGCATGTATTTTAATATTATATAAAAGATATACTATATATATATATATATATATATATATTCAATAAATCTTTTATTAGATGTATAAAGTATCACTTCTCAAAATTATTGGTCACTATTGAATAAAAAAGTAGCAAAATCTGATAACAATGCTGCAAACTTACTAATTAATGTCTGTATGATACCCTTTTTTTCACACCAGTATTTTTTTAGAGCATTTTTCTTCTTATTCAATCGTGATTACATTCGAAAAAAATTTCTCTAAAAATAAAGTGGTGTTGTAAAAGGGGCGGGCTATTAAAAATCTTTCGTAATATTAAATGGTAAGTTGGCAGATATGGTATTATTCTTGCAGATTTACCAAGTTATTAAATTTATTCCGGAGAATTGTTTGCCCCGCCTTTTTCCCATACCACTTTTTTATAAGAGTATTTTTCTTTTCTTTTCTTTTCTTTCTTTTCTTTTTCTTCTTCTTCTTCTTCTTTCTTTTTTTTTTTTTTTTTTTTTTTTTTTTTTGTTTTGTTGTTATTAATATCTGAGAACATACACCTGAAGAATTGTATTATTTTATAGGTTAAACCTTTCAGAAATCTGTTTAGTCAGTGTTAATATTTACATACTTTCGACCATTTATTTATTTATTTTCCTTGCACATGTTTTTTTTTTTTTAATTTATCACAGATCCTTATTATTTATTTTTTTATTCCTTGCAAATAACATACCTACAAAAGAGCCTATTTTTATTTTCAAGGATGAAATTTATAGAGCATATTTCCGAATAATGTCTACATTGTATATATTTAACAATGATCGATATCTTAATGTTATCATGAAATGATGTAAAAGGACACTCTGACTTTTGTGTAATCAATCATAACTAATTTAAGTAGTAGTGCTGCTTATTTTTCGTAAGAAGTTTTTCACTATTTGAGTACTAAAATTATAGAATAAAGAAATATTTTTTCTTGAATGCATTGGAACCGTTCACTGTAAAAGTGATGTAACTCCATATTTTTAAAATACGTATTTTTTTCCTCAATTGTATATTACATTTAGACAAATCTTTCAATACAATTGAAGCCATATCAGTATTTGCATTACAATCACATAAATAATGTTACTTGTTTTTTCAGAATACATAATTTTTTATTTTTTATTGTAAAAGGGACGTTTCTAAGCTATTTTAAATTAACATTCTTATGATATATAAATTCTTATAAGTTTGATTTGAATTAAAAATCAAAAAGTGTATACCACTAATATATACATGGTAATATTGATAATTTATTCCGGAGTATTGTTAACTCCGCCCTTTTTCAATACCAATATATTTTTAAAGCATTTTCTTTTTTTTTTTCCTTATTTCATAGTAATTGAATATTGGAGAAAAATTCTCTAAAATAATACTGGTGTGGGAAAAGGGCAGGGTTAACAATACTCTGGATAAAATATAAATGTTACCAGGTATACTTATAGTATAGCCTCCTGAACTAGATGCCTGTCGCGTTGCTCATAAACTTGGCAACAGTTGATGCGGTAGATAGCGCCACCTGGGACAGATTGCGCGACTTTTTTATTCAACAGCCGCCAATAATTTTTAAAAGTGGGATTTGATATAGATAAAAGGCGATAAAAAAAGAAAAACAAAGAAAAGTCGATTATGTATATCATATATCACTTCTTAAAATTATTGGTGACAATTGAATAAAATAGTCCTGAAATTTGTACCAGGTGGAACTATCCATCGCTTCAACTGTTGCCAAGTTTACGAGCAACGCGACAGGCATCTGGTTTAGGAGGCTATGCTTATACCTAAATACTTTCCTACACATAAATTTAAAAAGAGTAATTTATTCCAAAATCCATTTAGAAAACGATAATTCAGTTTTACAATGAACGACACTAATTAAAAAAGTTCAAGGTACAATTTTCCACTTTTTTTTTTTTTTTTTTTCTATCGTAATATAGATCGATAGAAACTTTCTTTCTAAAATATTACGTTTCTTTCGATTTTCTATTTTTATTTATTCCTTTTTAAATTGTTTATTATTATTTTATTTTATTATATATCAGAGTTCCAAAGAAATTTAATTTAATCCGGAGCATTTTTAGCCCCGCCTTTATTCCACAGACAAGGTTAAAAGTGCTCCGGAATAAATTTGAATGTTGGCAACTATGTATATATTTATCTTAACTGAAAATGTTTAGTATTATTTAGACAGACAAAAGCTCTATGCTTTCAAAATGTTGTGTAAAATTACTTTTAGTAAGAAACAGTACTTCATATATAATTTTATCAATATTTTTTCTAATTCAAGAGAATGGATTATTAAATGCTTTCAAAATTTATCTAAGTAAATTATTTTATGAGTTGTTCTTATTTTATAATATCTTAATTTACTTAGATTTTAATTGTCCATTCAAATGAATTTAATAGCACCACTGAACTATTTTACACTAGCATATGATTATTTCAGAAGTGGTACTCTCCGCCCTTTTTTCAGGACACTCTCAAACATCAGAAATTTTCAACTTCTTTCACACCACTATTTTTATTCAGAAATATTTCTAATTATATTTATAGTAATGTGCCGTGATTATACAAGGTAGAGATCATTGCATAAAAATACTAGTAGCAATAAATTTATTTATTATTATTATTTTTTCCCGAGAGTGTCCTGAAAAAGAAAAAGGCGAAGAATACAATCCCTATATTATTTTTTAGACCTGGGACAGGTAATTATTACCTTTATCTCTCCCATAAAATTACAACTGGACTTTTCCTTCATAAGAGCCTGGTTAGGTGCCTTGAAGGGTACTTTGCTGTATTTTTTAAAATAATAGTGAAACAAAAAATCAGAGAATCCGCAGTATATATATATATATATATATATATATATATATATATATATATATTGTATTATTATTTTAATGCAGAAAAGAATTAGATTTGTTGTTAGAATTTATTTTCTTCGTTAAAATATTATTATGATTATTATTATCATTAAACAAAACATGCATCTTTAGCTGATTTGCATGAAAAATAGGCTATAAAATTCTAGCTAAAATCTTCTGAAAATTGGTACTTTGAACATGCACTTTTCACGATTTACTTAATTGCTGTAATGAATCCTATATAATATGACATCACACTAAATCCACATGTTTGATATACTGAATGCGAATGTGTGATAACTTAATTACTGCGCTTACTTTTATCAGAATATTTTTATCAGAATACAAGTTCAATAACTGAAAAAGCTTCTATTAAAAGTAGTAAAATGAGACACATACGATAATATGTTCAAAATTCTTTGTATTATCTGCAGGGATGGAACACGGGCGCAGAATTCATACCACTCTCAATGTATGAAAATTTTCTACTTCTTAAATCAACGATATTATAGGTAGAGAAATTTCTTAAACGGATTCCGGTATGAATACTGCGCCTGTGTTCCATCCCTGTATCTGACAACGTATAATCAGAAAAAATATCAGGAAAATACAAAAAATGATTAGCGTAACAAAAATAACTCATTTTACTGAATATATTTATGAAAATATTTTCTTTTTTAAGATTTGACAGAAGAAAATTATCTTTTAAATTCCATCGATTTTTTTTTCCAGGTACTTCTAAGAAAATTAACAAGGGAAAGCAATTTAGATAATATAGCTTAGAAAACGGATTGAATACAGATTTTTTTTTTTTTTTCAAAAGTGTGAAGGATAATATTTTTTCCAAACGATTTATAAATTTGTTTAAAGATAAAAAGTTTCTTCAGGAAATAGAGAATTATCGAATATGTGTTCATGTGAATAGTTAGATACATGCATATATGTAATAGTAGTATTTGCATTCCGTGGTTTTGGAACCCCATTTTTTTATGAGTAATATTTTTGTTACACTTCTAGTAAATTTCAGCAGTTAATTATCAATGAAAACTACAATAAGAATTTTTGATACAAACAAATTGGGAACATAAATACACCTGATATATCTATAGGGATTTTATAAGGATTTTTACGTACCAGTAATTTTAAATAGAAGTACTTTATAAAATTTTGTAGCCGATTTCAATTAAATAAGAAGAACAGTCTCATTCAGAGACGTGGTAATAAAATGTCTCAGTAATTTGAAGTTATGTATAGCCGGGGGGAAAAAGGAGCAAAAATTTAAATCGTTTAATTCAGCATGGCCAATCATAAATGCCATATTAGCACCTTTTGGCTACCGGAAAAAATAAGTAGAAATATTTATTTTATATAATCAGTGAAGGTTTTTTTAATAAACAAAATAAAACAAAATTATTAATAATTTCCGGTAGTCAGAAGGTGCTAAGTTGGCAATTATACGGCCAATCGCTCCTTTTCTATGCAGTTGGTAGTGTCAATTTAATTAACAGTGCCTCTAGCGGCGATTTGGTAACCAGAAGATTTTTTGCTGTTGCCAGATAAAACTTATAAAAATTGTAGTAGTAGAAATAATTTATTTCGGCTAAATAAATTAAGTTCAGTGTCTGCACAATTAAATATATATATATGTATATATATATATTGTTCCATCAATATGAAACACCTTGTGGTTACTAAAAAGCAAAAATATAATAAACCTTCTAAATAAAAATATTAACTATAAATATATATATATTATTGTTGTTTTGCTTTCTTTTATAGATTGAATGAAATCAGTTAATTTTAATTTTTAACACATAAATCCAGAAAATCATACATAATGAATGACATATAATTTTCTCAAATAAAAGCAACATTAAATTTTGGGCGGAAATTATAGCATTTCCGCTGCTTCAAATCATTTTTCCATTAAAAATAGTTATTGATTTAAAACGGGCTGACTTCAATCTATTTCTATCTTTTATCTTTTATAGTTCTCCTTTTTCCAAGTCACGACATTTTTTTTTTTTTTTTTTTTTTTTTTAGAAACAAAATTCACTCTCTCACGATATTATTTCCTTAAAAGTATGTAACGTTGAAAACTTTACTGGACATGCATACGGAAATATATTGCAGAAGTTTGTAAAAAGTGTGATGCATGTGTTTAAATAAGACAAAACATTTCATCACTTTCAATCGTATGTATATCAATGTTTAAATATACCTGAAGTGACTTTTTTTTATAAGGAATATTCCAATAATTGTGCTTCAATGACTACAGAAGATATATTATTGCATAACGTTTGATGTTCATTTATTAAATATCCAATAATTCTTAATTTGATAGTACCACGTTTTTATTGCTACATATAATAGTATACAAACATTTTATTATTATTATTATTATTATTACTATTATTAAAATGGATAAATTAAGTTTAATTACCTCCAACTTAACCTTTTCTATTCCATATATTCTTTTAATGTGTATAGTTTTCTAATTTTTTTTCCAATAGATAAAACGTTTAACCTAAAATTATTACTTTTCCTTTTCAGTTAGTAGGTTTTCTTCTTTGCTGATTTAATTTGCCGTAGTCCACAATCGTTGCATTTAGGTTTGTAAATGGTGCAGCTTTCATGCAATCACCTGACACAAGTTAAACCATTCGAAACAGATTGCACACTGTACAATGCATTTTTGAGCCAAAAGGCTGTATTAGAACCCGTGTGATCTATGCTCTGAAATATGACTAGTTTTGCCCAATCTTAAGTCTAGAATCTGTCCACTTTTTATTATTTATTAAAGTTATTTTCACAAAGTCTTTCGCACAAATATATTAAAATCTCAAACACTTGAACTTCGTTTAATTTGAAATCTTCTCATTTCAACATTAAAAAACTTTATATTAATTTAATTTATTTTAATTTATTGAAAGTTAGACCGTAGGCTGATATTTTTTGTTTGCATTCTGTTATCTCGTTTTCCTTTAGGCATTCGACAGCTGTTTAAAACTTGAACATCATGTATGAAAATATTCCAAAGCTAAACCGATATAAAATAACATTAAATAGTTTGCGATAAATTTCTCATGGTTTCACGTTGCTACTCAAGAAGTAAATACTACCAGAGGGGTGATTTTTGTCCATCGTTGCCACAATTAGGTGACGTCGAATTTCTGATTTAGTAATGATTTCCAGAAAGATACACAGTCTCAAATGGGTTCAACTATACGGATCACTGACCGAAGTTGTATGCTGCTCCAGTTCCAAACATTTATGAAGCTCATCCTCATTGCCTTGTTATTACAAATAAGCTGCCTAACAATCTCCTAGTATAGAATTTAATGGAAATAATACGCAATCTCTCCTAACCATGAAAACATCCCCATAGTGTAATAATAGAAATCAAATGATGTTCATTCAAAAGGGCATAATCGAACGGGATTTTTTACTCCTAAACTGATAGCCCTCCTAACACCGTTTTCGAGAAATCTATATTTAAGTTTGAGTAAAAATGTAGTAACGAGAAAGGAGTAGGAAGAGTTCCGTTAAAACCTGCCAGAAACATGACTTTTATCAATTTTTAGATTCTATTTTATGGAATTTTTAGACATATCTAGATTGAATATATCTCAAATCTGAAATGGGCAACTGATTAAAGCATCAAAGAACAACACGTTTGTCTATGCTCTTCCGATTTCTGCTTGTTTTGGATTTCCTTCATTATTTAAGTAAGGCGTGGTGTTATCGATTCAGGCGTGGTTGCACCGATTACTAGAGAAATTTCAGAATTTATAACTCGATCGGCCCACACAACCCCCCTCGATCGGCCCACACCCTCGCAACTACGGCCCAAAAATGCCGTAATTGCGAGCAGTACCGCAAAGAAGTAGAGAAAAAGAACAGACACAGCAACACATTAATAGGCCAGAAAACATTTTATTGAAAGGTTGTACTACAACAGGTGTTCGAACTTATGACCAGAAGTCGTCAGGCAGGCCTGACAGATAAATGTCGAGGCTGTTGTTTTATGCGTCAAAATACATATTTATATATGCTCTTTCGATTATTTTTTTAATTATTATTATTATTATTATTCATTTTTATGATTACAGTATAGGATGGTTTCCTGGTAAGAAGAAAATGTGCAATCTCTCCCACTTCAGTAGAAGAGATTGCGCAATTATTTATTTAATAATTAGTCGTTTTTCTAGAGAAATGTTGTGTTCGTACCGTTAGTGTAGGTTAGTAGTACCTTATGAGAAATCGTTTTGTTAAAAAATACTTTGCATCACTGCTATTCTAGCAAAAGTCCTTGGAAGTGATGTAAAAAAAAAAAAAAAAAAAAAAAAAAAATCAAGCATTCATTTTTGAATACAAGATAAAATAACCACATTTTCTCTTAGATGATCGAAACAATCAACATGCAGATTCCAGTCGGCACTTTATGCTTACTGTTATACAATTACCATCAGTAGCGGTGAACACACTCTACTCTATGGGCGCAATCTCTCCTACCACACAATCTTTCTTTGTTTTACTTTTTACGTTAAATACAAATCTTTGTAAAAAATAACACGTACTTAAAAAGTTTTATTTTTATACAGGGTGATTCGCTACCAGATTGACAAACTTACAGGGGTGTAGGGGCAGAGATACTAATTTTTATAATTAATTCACGAGAATGTTTCGCCCCGCCTCTTTTCATACCGGAAATTTTGAAAAATCATTTTCTTCTTATTTAATCGTTGTCACATGTTAAAGAGAAATAATCTACAAAATGTCTGGTGCGAAAAGAAGGCGGGGCTAAAAATGCTCGTGAATAAATTATAAAAGTTCGGAACTCTGTGTACAGAGGGGGTACAGAGAGGACACGGAATCACATGTGAATGCAGGGCCACAAATGCCGTAGTTGCGAGCAGTAGCGCAAAGAAGTAGAGAAAAAGAACAGAAACAGCAACACATTAATAGGCCAGAAAACATTTTATTGAAAGGTTGTACTACAACAGGTGTTCGAACTTATGACCAGAAGTCGTCAGGCAGGCTTGACAGATAAATGTCGACTTCCAGCAGGATTGCTGTTCCCTCGATCTTCCGTTCAGCACAAGACTGATGGAGGAATCTTCCAGAACTTAAGGAGTTCTATGCAGCGCCGATGTCAGGCCTGCCTGACGACTTCTGGTCATAATTTTGAACACCTGCTGTAGTACAACCTTTCGATTAAATGTTTTCTGTATTATTAATGTGTTGCTGTTTCTGTTCTTTTTCTCTGCTTCTTTGCACCATAGCTCACAACTACGGCATTTGTGACGCTGTATTCCTATGTGATTCCCAGTCGTACCCTTTACACCCCCTGCTTGTTTGTCGGTCAGGCAGTCAATCACCTTGTATATATGGATAAACCTAGTCTTAATTTTAGGCAGTTTTTCTTTTGCAAATTAATGCAATGAACCTTCTATTTATGTCGAATGTAAAATTCAATAAGTATGCTTTTTTTTTTTATATAATATACTAAATGCAAATTTTTTTGCACTTTTTTTTCATACAAAGTTTTTTTTTTTTTTTTTTTTTTTTTTTTTGTATGTTTTTAATGCAGTTTACGTATCAAAAATAAATATTTTCCTTTGGGAATTTTCATTTTATTTTGAAAAAAAAAAAAAAAAAAAAAAAAAAACAGAGAAGAAAAAACTAAGAAGAAAAACTGAGTACGCATTCTCTTAAGGAAAATAAATAAAAGCTATCTTTTTATTTAAATTTTACGCTAAAATTTTTTCTAGGAATTTGTATAATGAATTTAAATTTTATCCACCTAGGAAAAAAAAAAGTTAAAATTAATTCATTAGCTGTTTTTTTTCCCCCTTAAGAAATCTTACTTTTTTTTTATTATTATTATTAAAGCGGTGATTAAATAAACTGAATGATTTCCCTATACAGGTAAAAAATGTTTATACATAATTAAGATTTGAAAATATAGGAATGAATGAATGAACTATAATAATAATCCTTTTTTTTTTTTCTTGTGGTTTATTAGTGTTTACATTTATTTTGTTTAAAAAGGAAAATTATAACTTTTACATTTTGAAATATACTTTTTATTGGATATTTTTCTTTGAAAACCAGTTAGATATTACTGATTAAAAAAGAAATATTATTTACTCATATTTTAATATAATTATTGTAAAAACATTTCGAGAAAGTCTTAAGCGTTAATTTTTATGGCTTATTTAAAGAATATAAATAATTTAGAAATTTCTTACTTAAAAATAAAATATATCCATATTTTCATTTCTATAACTTTAAAATAAGGTATAAAATAGTGCACATTTATAACTGTATTTATATTTTTAAAAATATAAAGAAAGTGTTATTATAATAATCACGCTAGTCCATTTTCTATACACAAATACTGAAATAATATGTATAATATAGAAAAATGTAATATTATAAATAATCAATAACGGTACATATCTTTTTAATAAGATTTCTTTCTTTCTTTTCTTTTCTTTTTTTAAATATATATATATTTTGCCATTTAATATTACATATATGTGAGTAGAGGAAAATGTAAAATTCAATGGCAAATGTTTAAAAAACTCGAAATTTGACATTTTAGAATTTGACAGAATATATCATTAAAATATAACGTTAAGTATCCCCTACATATCTCTTTAGCAAATGTATAAAAAAGAGAAGAATAGTTTTAGATGCTGTTAGTCACAAAATGCCCATTATAAAAAGTACATTTAACGCTTGGGTTTAGAATAAAACGTAATTGATTATTTCTGCATTGCCAATGTTTTCTCTAGTTTAATAAAATAAATAAGTAAATAAATGACAAAATATGAACAAATGGAGCTATCACGGTAGCCAGGGTAGCTCAATGGTTTGAGCATCCGCACGTAAAGTGGAAAGTCCGGGTTCGATACCCGGCTCTGGTATTTTTCACATAGTATAAAAAATTAGCCTTCCACTCGAAACTTTTCTGAAATGAACTTTCATGGGTGATGAAAAAAATTCTAAAACAAATCAAAATTTCGTGGTTAGTTGTGCCATGAACATTAATGTCACTTGATATAGCTGTGTTTACAGACTCGGTGACTTTGCCAACGAATGTTATGTGAGAAATACCTAGCTGGTAATCAGCCAGGGTAGCTCAATGGTTTGAACATCCGCACGTAAAGCGGAAGGCCCGAGTTCGATTCCCGGCTCTGGTATTTTTCCCATAGTTGGTATAAAAAAATCAGCCTTCCACTCCGAAATTTTCTCAAATGAACAATAGCTTCATTTTGCGCTGCAACTCATTCGGAAATGATTGCCTTCTCAAGCATATTTGTTTGCTGATGCATCTAAAGAATGACATATTTTGAGGTACACGAGAACCATTAGTAAGAAAACACCCTGCAACTATTGTTGGTTTGGTAGCAAACAAAATTTAGCTGTGGCAATGTTCATTTATGAAAATTACATTTATGGCGTTACCTGGGTTTTATGGTACATGTGCAAGGTAAACTAAACAATACACCCTATATCACTAAATATGTACATTTAATCATTTTAACTATTTTCACTAAGAAGCATGGGAACATTCATATAAACACTCATAGATTTCTAAATCAGGCATTTTTCGTTGTTAGTTTTTAGAAAACGACAAAGAATTATAAGTGCTCCCCAGATCCTAAATTCACAAGATCTGAAACACATCAAACATGTATGGTATTATCTCAGTCATCATGTTCATCTTACAGACACTTCCCCAACCAATGTGCCGCAACCGTTGGATGTATTGCTATTATATGAATCTAGATATTTTCAACCTTTTCAAACCTTTTTGACTAACTCACATGCCATTTAACATCCATCCGTGTTCTAAAAAACGTTCAATTTAAATATAAACAGATAATCATAACAACATTATTCCATCATCCTACCAGACAGGCCATTACATAAACTGTTTGATAATGAAAAAAAAAAACAGCTAAAATTTTGGTAGAAATAAATTATAATGTCCCATTAATTATTAATTAAAGAACGTGATTAATGACCGAAATCGACCACACTAATAAATGCTATGATGCACAGAAGCCAACCATTGCAGTTAAAGTCAATTAGTTGAGACAATAGCTAAAGGTAATAATAATGTGACTTTATACTGCATGTGTTTACGACAAGACAGGTTATTACATAAAGAGAATAATTATAAAATAAACATAACGAAAACAAAAGATATAAGAAATTTTCAGAACCACTATTATCTATCTTTTTTATCTAAACTCTGGTATATATATATGCGTGTGCGTGTATGTTCACACATATACCGCCCATATCAATAAATTATCAAAAACTATAAAAATATAAACATTTGCGTATTATAATAGCCGTTTGTTTTGCATAGTGACTGCTGATTTTAACTTAGTAAAAGCATTGTCTAACAAGAAATAAATTACCTGTCCTAGTAATTTTCGTATATATATATATCGTTATTGCAAATCTTAAAATAATAGCATAGTCTCCTAAACTATATGCCTGTCGCGTGGCTCGGAAACTTGGCAACATTCAAAGCGGTAGACAGCACCACCTGGTACAGATTGAACGACCTTTTTATTCAACTGTCACCAATAATTTAAGAAGTGATACATGACATATATAATCGACGTTTCTTCGATTCTATTCGCATTAAATGGATATCATATCTCAGTTAAAAAAATTTTTGGTAGCTGTTGAATAAAAAAGTCGCGCAATCGGTACCAGATGGCGCTGTCTACCGCTTCAACTGTTGCCAAGTTTCCGAGTCACGCGACAGGAATCTAGTTTAGAAAGCTATGATAATAATTACAGATATAAAATATGTATGACTTAAAAGTAAATTGCGTCTTGTTTAATGCAATGTCGGGTTTCAAAGACTTAAATTTTAAAATTTTCTGAAATTCAAAATTGAACATTTTAATTCATAAAGTTTGTCTACTTTAACCCCTTAACGCGCGGTGTCCTCGCTGCGAGGACGCAAAATTTAAGATCCAGCTGCAAAAATTCATCCCGGAAATTTTTTAGCAAAAACTCACGTTTATAACATATCAGAAAAGGCTTGTTTTTTAAACCCTAAAATTTTAAATTTCTTTTAGTTTAATTTAGTTCATGAATTCCGGTGGCAGTATAATTTAAATATTTCAAATTGTCTTGCGCCGCAAAGGGTTAAGTAGTTAAAATACATTTATCATTTTAAAATTTTCTGAAATTCAAAATTGAACATTCTAATTCATAAAGTTTGTCTACTTTAAGTAGTTAAAATACATTTATCATACACAGAAACACTGTTATAACGCACGTATAAATAAGTTCGATTATAAAGATTCTAATTCAGAAAGCTCAAATCTGTTTAAGTAGTTAAATAATATCCATTATGCTCAAAAACGCATGTATGAATAAATTTAATTATATAAAAAAAAAAAACGCAAAAAATATAAATTCGATTTTAAAGCTGTATCTACAGGGTAATTATAATTAAACTTACGATTTCAAAGTGCTATAATTTTAAAACTACCCATCAGAAAGATTTGATATTTTACCAGAGCAATCATGTGGCAATAAAATTTTGTTTGGCAAAAGAAAAAAAAAATTCCAAAATGAAATTCATTTTAAAATAACAATTTCTATCTACATTTCATGTCAGTTTTTCATCCTTTTGAAGTATAAAACCTATCAGTTTGTGGTAATCCTCTTATACTATGCTAAAGAAAAATATTAACCAAATATTCCACTCCCTGTATTAAACAAATTTACAGTAAATATACTGAAAAAACTCGATTTTTTAAGCTCTATTCTGAATTGATTTTTCGTTACCTACATTTACGTACGTTCTGTGATTTATTTTATTCTGGTTACACTCATGGTTGGCTATTTTATAACTTTGGTCATTTATGCTTGGAATTGTATGGGCATACCTCGAGAAGTGCCGTTGTTTTTATTGGAGAAAAGTATATTTTATGGGGAAAATTGTGTGTATTGAAGAATAAAACACACTTACCCGTAGTTATAAAAATCTCCACAAGTTATATTTAAGGAATGGTAGTATAAGGAATCATATTTCGGTTTTTATTGGACGAAAGGTACCGTCTTTAGAAAAGTTCGTTGGATAAAATATTTGTATATAAAAATCATGAAATATATAGATGTGTATAGTTGATAGAGAAAAGAGTTAAATATTAATAAAATAGATGCATATAAGAAAAAGAGTAATTGTCAAACATTCAATTCAATTTAAATAATTATAATTTTGAACAAATGAAAGTAACATTATTTAGATGTCTAATCTGTGTTAAATTTTTATAATAACGGGAATTTAGTTGTCTAGACACTGAAATTTTGGCCTTGGAATATTAATTAATGCTGAACCATACTCCTAAAACTGAAGAATTCTGATAAATATATACGCTCGCGTGTGTATACGTAGATAGATCAACACTAGCAGAGAATCTTTTCTTAAAAATTTTTAAACATTTTTCATTGAAGGAAAACTTACTTCACAATCGGTAATTTTTGCAGATTCGTTCTATCAATTTCGGTTAATCCAAAGGAAAGACACAAAATTTATTTTACTTTTATAAAAAAGAAAAAAAAATGAAAAATTGCTTTAGGTATTGGTGCATGCGTCACCTATTGACGAAAATTGTAACTTTCTTTTTCTTTGCAGAACACAAAGTCACCTATATTTTTTCGTTAACAGTCTTTTTCGTTTTTTTTCTGCACTCTGCAAAAATTGAAAAAATAATGAGTTACATTTTTTATCAATAGGTGGCGAAGCGCATGTCTTTGACTGTGTCTCACAAACTACATTAGAAATCTACAAAAGATTTAAACATTTATCCAACAGATATTGTGAATGAATACTTATAAATGATCTTAATGACATAAAACAATGTAATGTATGTATGAATAATGTTATTAAAAAATAATGTGAAGAGCAGCATGCAAGCTACTGTGCGTTGAGTGTCTTTTCTGAAACCGAAAGACATAGCTGCTTCGTTACGCGGCTTTGGTTGGAGTTGAGTTGAGACGTTTTGCAGAGTTGAGATTTTCAGATTAGTTAAACTGAAACAAAATAGAGAGTTAAGTGAAAGTGTTTGCGGTATTGAGATGTTCGGATTAATCGCAAAGACTGTTTTAGATAATACTCGATCTATTTCTATTGAACCTGAAATTAACGATAAACTGCTCTTCATGGAAGAACTTTACAGCTTTATCAACCCTCTAATTTACAAAAATGATCTCTACAAATTAGTCCCCAATACTAAAGAACTCTTCCAAGGATATTGTTTTAAATCTCTTCGTTGGGAAAACCCCACTTCATATCCGAAGAATCCAATTTCTTTTTCTCCAAATTTAAAACCTACCTTCATCTGAAACAAATGTAATTCACTTTAGAACTCTGAATCTGAAATTTTTCGTCAATGAATAAGGAAGTCCCTACAATCAACATCCGTCTAATTCCCTTCTTTATTAAGAAATTTGTGATTGATTCAGATCTATTGATCGACTCGAAAAACAGCCTAATAATACCTGGTAACATTCATAATTTATTTCGGACTACCAATATCCACGCCTTGTTTTCTCACAATCATATTTTTAGAAAAAATTTCTCTAATATGTTAGTTAATATGATGAATTAAGAAGAAAAACGTTTTAAAATATACTGATATGAAAAAAGTGCGTGGCTAATAGTACTCCGGCCGGAATAAATTATAAATATTACCTGGTATGCCTAACTGTGTTGTTAAAAAACAACTTCAAACTAACCTTATCAAAAACATTCCTTCCAATATTGACCAAAATCAAGGAAGTAAAAACTCTCTCAAGGTAAACGCCATCCAATTCTTCGGTAGGGAGATTAAACATTTCAGATCCAGAAAAATAATTCTAAAAAATCCTTGAGTAAACTAAAACCGACTACCAGAATTTACGAAATTAAACTTTAAAATTGATTAAGGCGCCGAACAGCAGTAAGTTAAAACCAAAGAACCTCATTGATATCATTCCAACGGAAAATTTGAAAATTATTTTCGAAATCACCGAATTCGCTAAATTAAACATTAAAGTTGAACACGATAAATCTAAAAGACTTACTCAAATCCACAACTGCCAACTTTATTCTCATTCTTCCACGGTATGTAAAATTTTTACCTGTCTGTGTGAAATAAGCAGGTAATCACTACCAGAGCTGCCAAGTTTTTAAACTTTTAAATCAGAATTGACACTAGTATTTTTAAATTGAATATGTTATATATATTTTCGAAGATTAATATTACCGAAAATAGCTATAAAGTTTTTCTGGCTTGAAGTCTCCCGCCAAAAACAGTAGACTTGGCACCTATGCGTTACTATCAATCATATAAAATAACTCAGTTATCTGAGTTCAAATGCAACATGAAAATTGCAACGAAAATAACTCTGCTAAGTTTGGTGGTTGTGAACTCAATCTTATAAACTTAAATCAAAACGATTCTCCTTAGAGAACCTTAAGCCTCAAAAGATTCCTCAGAAAGCATTTTTGTGGATAAATTTAAATCAAACACCCATCCGATCAATAATCCTACACTGCCAAATTCTAAACTGACAAAAATCAAACTTAACCAAGATCTGTGTTTGTTTATCTCGACGATAAAATTATTGTCATTCAGATCGGAGAACTTTATGGTTTGCTCTTTTTCTTTTTGCTTTTTATACTATATTTTCGGACATTGCTTGTCGTTTTTGTTCTTATAAAAACTTTTTTTTTCAATCTTATGCTATCAGAGATAAGGGACAACTAGTTTTCTGTTCCAAGCAGAGTTCTAAACTTTTATAATTCCTTCACGAGTATTTTCAGCCCCGCCTTCTTTTCGCACCAGAAATGTTGTAGATTATTTCTCTTTAATATGTGACAACGATTAAATAAGAAGAAAATCATTTTTCAAAATTTCCGGTATGAAAAAGAGACTTGGCTAAAAATGCTCGTGAATAAATTATAAAAGTTGGGAACTCTGGTTCCAAGTACTGTGAAATGAATATTTCCAATACGCCAATCGTACAAATATAACTCTGTACGTTAATAAAAATTTACTGTATAAAACGGTTTTACGTGACCTGTTGATTATACGTAAATATATTCGTAAAGAGGCATACTTAAGAAATATCAATTAGATGATGAAACGTAATTTTTAAGCATATCGAATAATAATAATAAGAAGAAGAAGAAAGTACAAATTAATCAAATTTTAAAGGACACAGAAAAAAGAAAACCTATTTTTATTTTATTCTTTTTGTTATTATTATTATTTTTTTTTTATCTAGGATAATTTTTATATCCTAAATAAATATATATATATATATATATATTTTAAATAAAAAGCGTAGAGACATATTTTGTCCCAAATACAAATTCCCACAATAAACAAATTGTTTCTGTTTTGCCCCTCATATTGACCTATATATCATTCATTACCTCTATCTCGAAAAAAAGTGTAACGCCATTTACAAACTAAAATATATTAGAAGACTAATATAATATTTAAATTAAATTTAAGGAATTGTAATAAAGCATGCTTGCGAGCCTAATCCGGAAGATTGTTAATTCCCGCTCTTTTTGTGCACCACTTAATTTTTAGAATAATTCTCTTCAAATATATTTACGATTAAATAAGAAGTAAAGACTCTAAAAAAAGACTGGTGTGAAAAAATAAGTGGAAAGGGCGGAACTAACAATCTTTCGGGTTCATACTTGCCAACATCCTCATTATTGTTCCGTAGTGTTGCAGCCCGGCCCTTTTTCTCACACCAGTAAATTTTTAGAGTATTATTCTCCAAACGCAATTACGATTAAATAAGAAGAAAAATCCTTCAGAGACATACTGGTGCGAAAAACAAACTCGGGCTAACAATAATACGGAATATTAATTAGTATGTTGGAGAGTATACGGGTTAGATTGGCAAGTATGGAGTAAAGGTATTTATGTCTATGAAGATATATGTATCAAATCATGTTTCATAGATCCTAAAATTATTTAAATGGAAAATATATATACTTAGAAAAATAAATATACCACTTTCATCTAGAACGAATAAGAAGTTATTTTCTGAACACCTAAACTAGAAATATAGATTTCCGAGTTCTGTGTATAAGGTAAACAGATGACTCTTATAAACGTAATGATCGACCATTTCTAGTCTACACTTTTCTAGATGGTGAAACATTATTATCAATATTACAAATATCATGAATTCTTTGTATTGCAAAAAATTCTCGCTTGATTTTCTAGAATTGGGTCATAAAACAAAATTAAAGTTACTAAAACTCGGCTTTTGTGTTCGCGTTTATTTGTTTATTTACAGAGATTTTTTAATGAGATTGACCACGATAATATAGGAAAACGCTCTAGAATACGGGTTTTTAGAACTCGTTAATAAAGGGATCTAGAATTTATAAGCATGGCCTGGAACTAGTTTTATTAAAGCCACACTTTAGGTTCTAGATGTCAGTCGCATCATTTTTCCCAATGTACATAAAATTGTTTGTAATTAATCATTGATGATACCTCGATTACATTTTCAATTTAACTTTCAAGGATGAGATTACCTTTTTTATTTGTATTTTCTTCTATGCTCATTGGGAAAAAAAATGTGTATTCGTAAAAAATTCGACTTTCAGTTTCCGATATATTTGCACGTTTCGAGATATCCTAAGCACGCGTTTTGTTCATTTTTAGAAAATGTCTGTCCACCTACCTGCTTATCTGTCAGTGTGTTATAAAATATAATTAGAGCATATTAAAAACTAAAGCTCATACTTTCAAGAAATCTTTAAGTTACTTGCACCTTGACAAACAAGGTGATTATAATTAAAGTTGCGATTTCAAAACGCTAGAATTTTAAAACTACCAATAAGAGCGATTTGATATTTTACAAAACCAATATTGAGGCAATGAAATTTTGTTTGGCAAAAAAAAAAAAAAATTGTTTCAAAATTTACAGTTCATTATTCGTAAAGTATTTATTTCATGAACCTCCTCTTTTTCTCTTTTCACTATGACAATTTCCGCTGTAAACACGTATTCTTGTCTTTTTGCTGAAAACATTGTAGTAAGCCCTTGAAATCTATTGTTTCCTGCTGTTCCATTGCGTAGCTAACAACATTCCTGTGTTTAATGAGTTCATTTAGGCGCTTCCTCTGACATTACCCTGACAACGCCATCTATAGGAACATATTGGAACTACTTTTTTCCTCCCTGAAACAAAATTTTATTGCCTCGCGATTGCTCTGGTAAAATAACAAATCGCTCTCATGGGTAGTTTTAAAATTATAGCGTTTTGAAATCATAACTTTAATTCTAATCACACTTTACACTGGTGTCTATTAAAGTCTGGTGCATAATTTTCAAACGGTGTCTTCTTTCTGCAGCACCTCCATAATCTTAAATGTAGCATAATAGAGCAAAATTTCGTAAAAATTTATATGGTGAAAATTTTTATAACCAATCATGGTGAAATTGATTTTTCCCCCCTTATAATCCCATGTAGCACATAAAGTTGCTATAACGATGTTACAACAAATTTTTCACTGTTCAGACTTATTTTCAACGCTATAACAACGTTATGTGCTACCTGGGATAATAACAAGTGAATAGGGAAAAAAGCGTGTGTATGTAGAAGGTTTCCATCCTTCCTCTTGGAGAGAGCGAACAATGAATATACTGAATTTTTCAGTAGGCCTCATTGACATCTTTTAAACGAATGATCGAACCGCATACCTGTTAAAATTTAAAGTATTGTAACCGGTTTTGTTTTTCATGCCATGTTTTTTTTCTCCATTTTTGATTTTCTCCATTTTTCGTCTTTTAATTATTTGCTACTGCTATTGTAAAAAATAATCACTATCTTCTTTATTTACAAAATTAAATAAATAAAAAAATAAATAAAAAAATAATTAAATAAATAAAATATGACAAATGTTTCTCTATGGAAATAGTGGTACCAATTAAAAAAATAAATAAATCAAATAATATATCATCTCAGAAAATAATCATTGGAATTATTGGTTTTCTTTATTTTATATATTTATTCAAAGATCAACATATTTTTCTTTTAAGGTGCAATATTTTCTTTTGAGAATATTTGCAACGTCTCAGTACGGTTAATAATTAATTCGTAATAACCAGAAATTGTGTGTAAATTCTAAACATAATAGAAATTCCCATGCATGCATTTCAGAAATCAAGTGTAAAATATATTACAATAAAACATGTTGCTAAATTTCCAAGCATACATTTATTTCACTAAATTCAAATATCTAATGTGCAGTTGATGTATGACGTGATCGTCTTACCATGATTTAACATTCGAAGATAAATGGATAACAAATACACCATTTCCTGTATGAAATACAAATTTTCGTCGATATATTTAGACTATAAAAATGCTGTTTTCATTCGATGTCAGGATTTACTCTATTTTGCCTACGTTCATGTGACATGATTTATTTATTTCTTCCTGTACGGGTGGTTTTAAATTTATTGCTTTATACGTCTTTTTTATTATTTTTTTTATTTTTATTAATTTCATAAACATAGATAAAATGGTTTCTCTTTTCATAGCAAAATGTATATCATTATTAAAATCATATAAATGTTTTAAAGAATAACATCGTTTATCCTTATTTTTAATAAAATAACAATTTAAAAAGTTTGTCCTTTCATACATAATTTTTAGGAAAGAAAATATTAAAAATGATATTTTAATTCGTCATTAGTGAATTTTCTTTGATCTATGATATCTGAATTTGAATATTTTGTAACCTGCTGCATTATAAAAATTTAGAAAATCAAATGTATTTTTATCCATGTATTCCTATCATCATATAGCGACTATATTAAACAAAATCTATCTATCTATATATATATTTCAAAATGTACATTTTCAATCTCAAACACGAAGTCTATGGCATTCAGAGGCAAAGAACCAGTTAGAACAAAATTATTTTTAGATAATATAAACTTATTGAGTAAACCCAACATTTTACCTATCTAGGTTGTGACATAACCTATGATGTGACATCCAAAAGAATGATCATGACATCCAACAGAAATTACATAAATTCCAACATCTTTGTGGAACCCTAATCCGAACTTTTAAAAGAAAAACTAGACCTGAAACTCAACTAAAATTTTACAAAGTCGTGGCAGTCCCCACTCTCCTATATGGTTCTGAGACATGGACTCTGGGCTCCCAGTATTTAAGCAGAATACAAGCTGCCGAGATGAGGTTCTTGAGATCTGTTAAAGGCTGTATAATGCCCGATAGAATTAGAAACGAAGATATACGTAAAGAATTAAACTTATTTTGCCTAGAAGATAAAATTAGGGAATACAGACAAGATTGGTTAAGCCATAGCCGACGTATGCCATGCGGAAGACTACCTAGAGCCGCGTTTTATTACAACCCCTAAGGCAGATGAGAGCGAGGTAGGCCTTGAAAGAGGTGGTTTGACCAAGAAGCCGGAACAGGCCTTCGGCCTAACCCTTGAAGAAGAAGAAGAAGAAGAAGAAAATGTACATTTATTTCACTGAAGTGGCATAACGTTAAATGTTTAATGTAGCGTAATCAGCTAGTCGTAATACTAAATTAATGTACTTGTGTGATATCACCAATTCAGTAGCACGTGTTTTGCACCTGAAGAAGAAAGAGCAAGTCCTTTCGAAACCGGTAATGATTTCATTAATTTTTCAGCTAATCTTATTTAACGTGCGATCTTTAATATGTTCTTGTAACTGTTCTCACTTATTAAATAAAAATTTTTTAAAGTTTTGCTGTAGCTAAATTAGGCTAATTTAGGCAATTTTTCTTGGCACCTCTATTCAATTTGCTTCCACATTAATAAACTCAGAAAATTCTCATACCAAATTAAATTCTCCCTGTCTCCATTACTGTAAAAAATAAGTTTTTATAGAATAATATTAAATAAAAATGCTTTAGCTTTCGAAACACGACTTATCTGAATTAATTTGTGGAAAAAATCATACAACGATTTAAAAATAATGAATTAATATGACTTAAACTCTGCAAATTGTAAATCAATAGATTTATAAGTATGAAAGTCTTTTTTATCGGGAAAAATGCTATTTCATTTTAAACCTATCTATTCAAGTTTCAGAATATCATGTTTTTTTTATATATTTTTTAAATTCGTTTAACAAAAAATGAATCTCTTTTGTAGAAAGTAGCACAAATTGTAGAAGATTTATTCACAATCTTTATGTATTCTTTCAATAAATATCAAAGTATTTTGAAGTTGTAAATATAAATTTAAGTTGCCAATGTATAAAATAGTATTTTTCAGAGATCGAAATATTTGTTTGGCTATACACTTTTCCATACCAGATAGGATTTTTGTGTGTATATATATATATATATATATATATATATATGTGTGTGTGTGTGTGTGTGTGTGTGTATAATATTGGAATATGTTAGTAAATTTGTCTTATATTTGATGTAATACCACTTTACACAAATTGTCAATAGTATTATTTTTATAATAAATTTAAACACATATTAATATTTTAGGAAAAAATTTTTTGCTATTTAAAATATTATATTTGTAATAAAATATATATTTACCGTGGGGAAAAAAATGTATATACTATTTTTATAATACGTTGTTTATTACTGAAAATATAGAGAGTGTCCAAATAAAATGTATACGCTCTTTTAATGATTATAACACTAACAATTATTTCAATATAAAAAAGTTTCAAAAATCATAATAATGTAAACAAATGTAGAAACCAGCCAATTATCAAAAGTGTTCAAATTGTTGACTATTGTGGCCCATGCACAGCTGATAACGCTGACCGATTGAATCCGAAACGTTCCTAATCATTTCAATTGGTATTTCGGCACATTCTCTTTCAATGGTTGCTCTCAACTCATTGATTGTAGCTGGTTTTAAGGTGTAAATATTGTGTTTAACATGCCCCCTCCCCCCAAAAAAATCCAAGGGGCTCAAATTCGGCGAGCGTGATGGAGGGTACTCGATACTTCCTCTTCGTCCTACTCATATGCAGTTGGCCGACAAGGTAGGCCCTTACGTCACGATGGTTGTGATGGAGTGTTCCATCCTGCTCGAAGTATCATTCTTAATTTCTAAACATCTCCCTTGGATGCGTGGCATAGCGGATTCTTGTAGCAAGTGGAGGTAATTTGCACCCTTCACGGTATCATAAAAAAAAGGTCCAATAAAAACAATTATTGACATACCACACCACACCGTAACATCTGGGAAGTCACATTGTTTTGCACTGACACATGAGGATTGTTAGCTGCCCCGTAGGTGCAATTGTGACGATTAATTGAACCATTTAACTTGAACGTAGGATGATCACACCAAACAATCTTATAAGGAAATTGATTGTTCTTTGCACATTTCGCTTAGTTCCACTCACAAAATTCAATTCTCCGGTCATTAATTATCTTCATTGAGAGAGTGGATTAATCTAGGAATAAAACTTCTCCATTTGGCACGCTTCAAAATGCGATGGACGTTCGATTTTGAAACTCCTGTCTCATGATCCGCTTACCAAACAGATTTTAAAGGCGATTGCTGAAATCAACGAGATAAATAAAGTAGAGTGATAAATGGTAACCCTGACATGGTCCAACATGAGCCATGTGACATGAAACTCCTATGCGTTGGTTTCCTTGGTAACAGTTTATTTTCAATACATTTCTAAAGCAACGGTTTGGAGATTGTTCTTGGCAAAAGTCATAACCGCCAGTGTTTTTGTTTTCTTATGTAGTTTAATGTTCTTTTTTTCTAAATCATTTTGGTTTTGATTTTACTTCTTTTTTATTTCGTGTAGTCGAAATTTAACTGACAAAATGCTTAAAAATTATTGAAAAATTATTATTTGTTGTTAAATATAGCTCTTTAAAAGTTTAACTTTTCTTTCATTAACACTTTTAAACTTTGTCGGGAAACGATGAAAAAAAGGTATTTTATTATTTATTAAAATGTGAAATATGTGAAAAATTATTTAAAAAAAAATGATTTCGGTCGTAGGACTGTCATGTTATCTAATAATAATGATAGTTTGACGAACTGAAAATTTTTATGGCAAAATAGCGATAAAGGGCCAAACATACAACCTATTGGTTCATGCCACGGGATTCATCTTGAACCACGGAAAGCTAATCCTTCATCCATAGAATCAGCACTCTATTTATCTCGTTGGCTGAAATCTCTCAATGACTTATCTTTCTCTTGTCGGGCTGGTGGATGATCGCGGTCTTCCGCGGTGGTTTTTTTGGACATCAGGGATGGAACACGGGCGCAGAATTCATACCGGAATCCGTTGAAGAAATTTCTCTACCTATAATATCGTTGATTTAAGAAGTAGAAAATTTTCTTACATTGAGAGTGGTATGAATTCTGCGCCCGTGTTCCATCCCTGGGACATTCTTAGCAGTTCCTTCTTCCGCAAACTTATCACGCAAACAAATAATTGTGAGTCTCGTAGGTGAATCTTGTTGAAACTCCATTCTAAACCGACTTTGCACTTCACTTATGTTCTCAGTTTTCTAGTACACCATTAGAATGAATTATCTTTCCTCAAAGTTTAGTCGAACTCCAACCATTCTTTCAAGCAGTCACAACTGAAAAGAGAGCATAAAGCGAATATTATAAACTGTCATGAATTGTCAAAGAGTGTATACATTTTATTAGGAAACTCTGTAAAAAAACCTTTAAAAGAAGAGTCTTTAAAAACGATTATCGAATGAGGATTGTTATTTCAAACAATAAGTCCCACCTTACACGTTTTCAAAAACATGACATTTAACTTGAGGTGTACGAACTCTATAATATTCAAACAGGGTTAAAACGGAATTTTAGCGGCGAAAAACTAGGAAAAGTTATTTTATTTAAGAAGAAAGTCTTGACGTATCAGGATGGGATATGTTCCTATCCTGTAACGTAAGCCACGCCTTTATACATTTTTCTAAAACATTACATTATAAAACAATATGATTTTACACATTCGCGATTAAATCATTTAAGTTTTGTCTACAGCAATCGGTGCAGTAAGTGCCATTGAGGTTTATGCATACCGGCTTCACATATAGAGTCAAATATGAGTATGCAATATATATACATATATATATATATATATATATATATATTCTTTCAGCGGTATAGATGGCGGGGATTGTTTTCTTTTGGAATTCTTTCACAATCTCTCGCTGCATTGCGGTAATTTTACAAGAGTAAGCCAATTGTTATAATAAACATCGAAATATTGCATAGAAAACAATAATAAGAACTTAAAAATAAATTAAAATAGTTTTCCGTCAGATTGCATTCAGCTATTTCCTTACAGATGATGCAAATTATAACAAGTGACGGCCCTCTAACAGAAATAAAAAATGAAATGTCACTGTAACTCGAAAAATACTGTTAGTTATGAGCTGTAAACATGGAAACCTATGTTTTTGATGATGTCTGTTCTATTCGTGTAAAAATTAATATAGGTCATAATTCATACTTTTTAAAAATATGAATTAATTCATAATTTTCATAATTCAAAAAATGTTTAACATATAAAGAGAAAGACTATTTGAATACAATAATTTTTCGAGAAGATGTGAATTAATATTTGTCATATTTATTTAACATCAGCATCCCTGTATTTTGACAGCTTATAACTCTTTGAAAATATGAACGAAATATATAAACTCATTTTCCTCGATAATTTAATCCAAATAATAATAATAATAAAATGGAGGTTAGCATTGAAAAAAATAAAGTTAATGCCAGTTTTAATATGTAGACGACACCCTAAACAAAGTATAATTATACCATTATAAACTAAACGTTATTACAAATCGATCGGCATCAGCTGCATGCCTCTACAGTAGTTTACGGCGAAATTAGTTAAAGGGGTGGCCTTTTTTTTTCCTGACTGTACAATCATAGCCTGCTATCCGCGTGGCTCGGAAACTTGGCGGTAGACAGCGCCACCTGGTACAGATTGCACGACATTTTTATTCAACAGCCATAAAAAAAATTTTAAAGTAGGGATTTGATATACATAAAAGGCGAATAGAATCGAAGAAACGTCGATTATATATATCATATATGACTTCTTAAAATTGTTGGTGACTGTTGAACATAAAAGTCGCGCAATCTGTACCAGGTGGCGATGTCTACCGCTTTAACTGTTGTCAAGTTTCCGAGACACGAGGAAGGCATCTAAATTAGGAGGCTATGGTACAATAGGTGTACTGGAATGTTCTGCACCTATGAATTAAAATAGAAATTTATCCTGGAATATATTTAAGATAGGTGATAAGGTAATTTCAATAATTTTACGATGGTAATTTGTAAAGTACCATATAATTATCGTTGAACAATATTTTCCAGTGTCATTTCATTTATTCAAAAAGGACAGAAATTTTGATTGATTTTTGGTCCCCCTAGAATAATGTGCACTAAATTGTTCTTATAAATCATGTGAACCCAAATAAAAACTTTACAGTTTTTTTTCTTGATCCATAATGGATTAAAATTTGAGAAATGCGGATTTGAATAATCATTAAAAAAATTAGAAATAACCAATAAATAATAAAAAAATAAAATAAATAAATGTCATACATATTAAATTAAAATATTAAAAAAGCACCACGGTACTTGCATTTATAAGTTATAAGTAAAAAAACAAAAATAATAATAATAAACACCGTAAAATGCAAGAATTCGGAAACACTCGCAAAACTACTGTTTTTGGTGCAAGAAGACAAAGAAATAAAAATTAACACTTTTGATTATTATAAGGATTGACAAATAGTTAGTATAGAAGTATATTTGAATTAAATAAAACAATTGCAAATAAATAAGTTACTTTCAAACAGATTAATGTAAAGTGTATTTACCTTTTAAAATATAGTTTATTTCAAAGTATAATAGAGAAAAGTTCACACAATAACGATAAAAGTAAAGAATTTCCACAACTTAAATCTTGCAGATTGTAAATCAATAGCTTTTGAAATTTAAAATTCCCTTCTTAGGAAAAAGTGATTTTAGTTTAAAATTTATCATTTAAATTTCAGATTACTATACTGTATTTTCAGCTTCTTACAGTTATTTTTTCATACCGAATGAAATTCTTTCCTAGAAGGAATAGTTGTAAGAAGATTTATTTGCCATCTTCATTTATTTATATTTTATATTTACTAAAATTCTTTACTGTTGTATGTGTGCAATTAAGTTGCCAGAGTATAAAATAAAAGCATGAGATAGAATGAAAGATTTTTTCTTTTTCTTTCTTTTCTTTTCTTTTTTTTTTTTTTTTTTTTTTTTCCACAACATTATTTTCTCAGAATTATCGTCTTTTTGTATAAATAGAATTTATGCTTTTCATTGACTATGTTAGTGGATTTCTTTTATATTTTATGTGATTTCTATTTTAGACCGATTGATGTTTTATTACTTTTTCCTTTTTTTTTTTTTTTATATATAATAATTTAAAATACCTAATTTCAAGCATTTATATATATACATATATATATTTTTAGGGAAAGGGAAAAATCCTAGGTGTATTAATTTTTAAACTACATATGCAAAGCATAATAAGAATTACCAATATTTTCTCTTATTCCGGAGCATTTTAACCCCCAACTTTATTTCATACCACTTTTTTTCGAGAGTGAGTTTTTCTTATTTTATCAAAGTTAAATAGCGGAAAAAATCCATCTATAAATAAAGTGGTGCAAAATAAAGGCGGGGCTAAAAATGCATCGAAAATAATTTAAAATGTTAGCAATTATGCATACCTGCCAGCAATCTAATAATGATTGCATAGCCATAGCAATACCGCTTCTTTTACACTACCACTATTTTTTTTTTCGGTATTTTTTTTTCCGAAATGTAATAACAATAAAAAAAAAAAAAAAAAAAAAAAAAAAGACAGGTGCTAACAGTACTACAGAATTTTGATTGGAATGTTGGCGAGTATGACAGAATTGTCAAATTTTATAATTTATTCCGGTGCATTGTTAGTCACGTCTTCTTTTCGCACCACAATATCTTAAACTTTTTTTTTCTTATTTTATTACAGATGTATATCCGGTTGCTTACAGGGCCCCGCGTGTTTCCAAGGAGTCTTCCACCAGTGCTCCTAGCAGCATATCTTCTCCCCAGGATATCTTCAACATGTCTTCAGGATGAGAAGGCATCCCATAAACATTCCAATAATATACTGCGTACAAGGGTGCTATTAAGGCATAGGTTAAGGTTATCGTTTCATCTTAACTCACACTGCTCATTTAAAAGGAAATTTATTTTAAAATAATACTGGTGGAAGACTCCTTGTAAAAAGGCGGGGCTGTTTTCACTCTGTAAATTGAAGAAATATTTTCCGCAAATAAAGTGAGATAAAATTAAACGCGGAACTTATTTCCAGGTTACTTTTAGGAATGAAAAAATAATGTCTTCTTTGCTACCATTTATTTATTTATTTATTTATTTTTTTTTTTTTTTTACACAATAACCTCAGTCATATTTAATCATGGCACATTACTATAATAATACTATTAAGATTTTTACTAAAAACTAGTGGTGGAAAAAAGTAAAAAGTATCCCATCCATAAAACAGCTACCCGAAAGAATTGTGAAAAGTACGAACCCTGTTCCGAATAAACTATAAAAGTTGCCAACTCTGCATATAAATTACTGTGAAAAAAAAAAAAAAAAAAAAAAAAAAAAAAACAATTATTATTACAAATTGCTTCATTAACCAAAAATTACAAATGTCACTATATTTAGTAATTGAAAACAAATACAATATATATATGTATTGTGTTTATAATGATATGAAATATTTTTATTTTGCCTTTTGTTATTATTTATTTATTTACGTATTTTACATGTGTAATGAGAGGTCTATGAAAAATTTGTAAAATATATCAAAAAATATTTCGAAAATTAGTCTTACTTTCTAAGATGAAATTAAAATAAATTTTCTGACTGTAATTTATTTGTAATGTCACATTCGTCAGATAATTTATTCGAAAATTCTTCCATCAAAACAAATTACATCTTAAAACAGTTTTGATAATTTTAATATAAAATATGTTAAAATCTAAGTTTAGTTACATTATAAAGCACGATTTTTCTAAAATGAGTGTTGTTAATTATAAAGAACGATTTAACTAAAATTAAAATGTAAAAAATGTTGAAAGTTAACGTAAAAAGAAAATAATTTACATGTTTCAAATTCTCCACATAATGATAATTTTAATTTAAAATGTTTAATTTTTTTCAAATGTTTTTAATTTTAAATGGTTTTCTTTTTTTTTCTAGAGAGTAGCACACTTTCTAGTATACTTATTCGCCCTATTTATATCTTATTTTCATATTATTTTAAGTTTAAATATAGTTTTAAAATCATAAATATAAATTTCTGTAGTCAATGTATAAAACAGCAGTTTAACCTAACACTTAAAAAAAAAAAAAAAAAAAGACTATATATATATATATATTTTTTTTTTTTCATGCTATGTAGTTTTAAGTACAAATTTTCTTTTTATAGAATATACTAATAAATATATCCTAGTTTAAATGTAAAGTCTCTATCATAATGCATTTTCTTTCTTTCTTTATTTTTTATTCTTATTATTATTTCTATAACATAGCTCCCAACTTTTACAACTTTAAAATAAGAATAATCACCACTATATTTTTAGAGAAACTTCTTATTTTAATTTTCGGAGAATTAATATCTCCAAATCACTATCATATATTTCTGGTGTAAATTCTTCCCAAAAATCGAGACATTTTGGCATCTATGTAGTCATAATTTAAAATTCCTAACACTAAACAATAGCATACTTACCAACTATCTCATTATGAAGGGTAAGATCTTTAGTACCCGCCTTTTATTTATTTTTATTTTTTCTCACACCAGTCATTTTTTAGGGTAACTTTATAATTAATTAATTAATATAGTCATTTTAATCGTAACAATGGAGAGAACTACTCTAAAAATAAAGTGGTGTGGACAGCAATGCAGTTTAACCTAATACTTAAAAAAAAAAAGGATATATAGGGGAGACCCGTGTATCTAGGGCATCATGTACCTAGGGCCACCCCACTTTATTTGAATAATATTTAAATTTAAGTTTTAATGCTCAGTTGGGCGAGTAACAACACAATTTGCTACTTTAACAACTACTTTGGAACATTTGAGGAGAAAGTTTTGACAAGTTACATGTAGAAAACGAATTTACATGGTTTGAAGTAAAATATTGCAGTTCATCTCTTTTTCTATTTTACAAAGGCGAGTCAAATATTTTTCTTTCATTTTTAGTGCATAATGTTGCTTGTTATATCGAGTAATAAATGAGATATTTAATTAGTCCTCTCTGCATGTGGATTTTTTAGTGGAAGGCATTTTGAATGAAGTTACCAAAACTTGTACCTAGGGCCACATAAATGCCTTGTACCTAGAGCCAGTGTGTTTGGACCTTTTAACACTTTCGCGACCGCATGTTTTTGTCTTTTTGACAGTAAGGTACGCCAGTGGGCGTTTTTCTCATCAGTTACAATTTTTCAAAACAAAATTTTCTGTATTCATATTTATATTACAAATGGATATGCATTATAATCATACTCTTTCTAATCAAAGTATTTGCATCCATAATATACTGATTGTACAAATATGAATTTTGTGTATTTTTTTTAGAAACAAATAATATACAAATTGCAAAAGAAACGCCCACTGGTGGAGTTTCATATTTTCAAATGACGTGAAACTACGTCAGCGGTCGCAAAAGTGTTAAGAAACACAGTATTGCCTATAGTAATTGGATGCTGGAAAACTCGGGTAAACCAATCACTATATATGACGTTGCTGAAAATGTTGGCAAGTCCTATCTGCCTGTAAGCATTCTATCAGGCTTTCGTGTATCCGGCATATGGCCAATGAATCAAAACACATTCACTCAGGATGAATATTTAAGTTCAAATGTGACTGAAAGACAAAACCCCTCCATAAATAAATAAATAAATAAATAATAATAATAATAATAATAAAAAGATTTTCCAGGAAGAAAGTGAACCAACAATGATAGAACTGGATGTCTCTGTTTAGTGTCCTGTTGAAATTTCGAAACCTTCAACATCTAACATCTTTTCGTGTGTCATGCTTTAACAGGTACGAACCTAAGCAAAACCTTTACCTAAAGGAAAACGTCCCACATCAAAGAAAAGATGTGACCGAAAACCAGAAAGATCTAGAAATGCAAGAGACACTCCAGAAATTAAAAAAAAAAAAAAAAAATTGAAGAAAAAAAACGTTCTGTTAGAATATCCCAAAGAAAAAAAAAAGAAACAAATTCGTGTTTCAAATTAAGGCAACAACATTATAATTATTATATGGTAAATAGATATACTACTTGATATTGTTTCTTTTATAAAATATATGTTTATATGCTTATTTTCTATTCATTATAAAGTGAAATATAAATTTGAGAGAATGGCCCTAGGTACAATGAGGTCTGGACCTAGGTACAATGATGGTGTTGTACCTAGGGCCACGAGTGAAGTTTTTTTAAAAACCTTCTATTTGTCGGAATTTCTTATTTTAGATATTTATGTTAGTCGCAATTGGAAGTAATTAGTCCTAAAGGTATGCACATGTCAGTTTGATAAAATTTTAAATAAGTCAAGGGCTCTGTTTATATATATATATATATAATGTGAATAATTTAATACCTTTGTAACACTCAGCAAACAAAAGATAGATGAAAATACTAACATATAATTAAACTTTAAATGAGATTTATTTCGAATAAAATTATTGTCACGATGATAATTTAATTTGAGTACCAAAACACATAAGCCTAATGATGAGGTAATAGTTTGCAAAAACTATTAAAGTAATAGAAAGAGTCAACATTTTATAGAAAAGAGAAAAGGATAAAATTACCAAGAAAGGTCCGGTAAAAGAAAAAGGAAAAAAAAAAAAAAAAAAAAAAAAAAAGATAATTCATGGTCTGAAAATTGGAATTTTAAATGCTAAAATATAGAAATGTTCACTCATCAGGAAACTTGCATTTCATATATTTACATGCAATGTAGTTTTAAGTAAAAACTTCTTTTTTATAGAATATATTAATAAATATATCCTATTTTAAATGTAATGTCTCTATCATAATGCATTTTATTTATTTATATCTTTTTATTATTATTATTATATCAAAAACATAGCTCCCAACTTTTATAACTTTAAAATAAGAATAATCACCACTATATTTTTAGCGAAACTTCTTATTTAAATTTTCGGAGATATCAATGATATGATATGAGATCTCCAAGTTCACTATCATAAATTTCTGGTGTAAAGTTTTCCCAAAAATCGGGAAAATTTGGCAGCTATTCAGTCGTAATTAAAAATTCCTAACATTAAACAATATGTGTGAATATTTAAATTTATTCCGGAGTATTTTTAGCCCCGCCTTTATTTCGCACCCTTTTACTTTTAGAAAAAAATTGTCCAATATATTACATTGATAAAATAAGAAAAATTTATCCTTAAAAAATAAGTGATATGAAAAAAGGCAGATCTAAAAATACTCCGTAATAAATTAAAAAATGCTGGCATCTATGCATTAAACATATAATATTATTATTTAAAGGTGTTCTTGGTACATACTTGCCAACATACTAATTAATATTCCATAGTATTGTTAGTTCCGCCATCTTTTTTACACCTATATCTTTTTAGAGTATTTTTTTCGTATTTAATAGTAATTGTACTCGGAGACTATTACTCTAAAAATTTATTGGTGTGAGAAAGAGGGCGAGACTAAGAATACTACGGAATATTAATTAGGATCTTAGCAAGTATGTTGGTATACTACATTTGACATTATTATACATGAAGAAAAAAAAATAATTGGTACATTTATTGCAAAACTCTTACTTATAAAAGATAACGCGTTATTCATTATAAAAACACATACTTGCTAAACCTCCGGATTTTCAAATAGAAAGATATATATATATATATATATATATATTGTAGAAATACCTGCTTTATATTTAATTGAAAATGCTACGATTTTTTGAAAGATTAGTGGTATAAATAATCTGCATGGTTTGCAGCTTTGAAAACAGAATCGTATATCTACAAATTAAACTAATAACTACATATTATATATTAGGGGGACCGGAAAATAATGTCGTTTTGAATTAATAAAATGAAACCGGAAATTTTTGTTTAACAGTGTTTACATGGTACTTTACAAATAACCATTTTTAAGTTACCTAAGAATATCTTAAATTTTATCCAGCATAAATTTCCGATGTCAGTATTTTAATTCAAAACGACATTATTTCCGGTCCCCCTAATATATATATATTTATATTGATAATATTTAATCTTACTTGCCAACCATCTCATTAATAATCGTAATATTGTGTACTCACCTTTAAAAAACGCCCCCTTCCCTACACCACTTTATTTTTAGAACAAATTTCTCCATATGCAGTTACGATTAAATAAGAATAAAATTATTGTAAAAAAAAGACTGGTGTGAAAAAAAGGCGGGTACTAAAAATGTTACGATTCATAATGAAATGGTTGGCAAGTGTGTTTAGTAATTATATAATATATATATAGTAAGATTTTTTAATGTTGTTATTGTTGTTACTTTTGGTTATCTAATATTTTTGATATGAAAACTTCTTGAACTAAAAAACGCATTGTTCGATTACAAGTTTATAAAATATTTCCTAACAGAATTACATTATTTCAATATTTTTCGTGCAATAAATTTAAATTCAGATTTCTAACTTTAGGTTTTTTTATACTGTTGGGATCGTCAAATTTTTATTTGAAAACTCTTACATGAAATATTATTTATCTCTCTTATCTTTATATATTTTATCTCCTGCATCATTAGAAATAAAATTGTCAAAATATAGGATAGAATAAATATGCAAATACATTAAAACCATGATTTATCTGAAAAAATATTGAAAAACATTCGTAAACTGATTTTAAAAAAAAAGCATTCAAATGGATCAAACTTCGTAGATTTTAAATCAATAATATTTTAAATTTGAAATAGCTTTTAAACTTCTTTTCTCATGGTTAAAAATGACTTCAGTTAAAAACCTATCCATTCAAATTTCAGAAAATTATGTTTTACTTTCGTGTTTCCTATTCTTTTTTTTCATTTTTCCCCTTCGAAAAATAAATTCATTTCCAAGAAACACGGACAGTTACTAGAAGATTTATTCTACATCTTTATGTAATTTCTCCATATTTACAAAGTGTTTTTATGTAATAAATATAAATGTGTGTTATAGATGTATAAAATAGCAGTTTGATACCAATTGAAAGCACTTTCGATTTCTTCCTCTTATAGGACACCTTTTTTATTTAAATAAATATATTATATTTGTTATTTATATTATAACTTCATACATCATGATCAGTTACTTTTTTAAAGTATTACTACATTTTTTTTTTAATTGTATCTGAAATAAAATATATTAGGGTAGGATGGGGTAAATCGGAGGATATTTTTTTATTTTTAATCATGCTTATACTCACAACACTTTTCAAATTGTAAAATTTACCACAGCAAGGGAGTTCATTAAATATCACACTTAAATGGTTTCAGAAATTTAAGAAAAGTTTTACCCTAATATAAAATTTAATAAAGATTAGGGGAGACCAGGATTAGTTGGCAAGGGGGCAAGTAGTGCCATAGAGCTTCCAGAATGATCCAATTGGTTTCAAAACCTGTCACGTCATGTGAGTTAACCAGCTGATTATTGCAGTGTGCTGTGTATGTTTCGAAGTATAGCTTTTCGATGTTTTCCAGATAAAATAATTTATCGTGTTTTCTATTGCAAAAGTAAATTTTGTGACCAACGATGGAATCATCATTGTCACGAGGGATCGTGAGGTATGTGAACTTTCCCAATAATATTTGAATATTTATATTTTAAGCTGTTATTCTATGTATTAAATTTATTAATTATGATAATCTTTCGGAAACTAATGACTAAAGTTCAAAACTGTGTAACGCAGGTCTAGTTGTGACGAAGTGTAGGAGGCACGTTGTGACAGTGTCACTACTTGCCCCGGCATGATTTTTAATGCAAGTTTTTATACTTCAGAAAAAAAAAAACATGGTGCGAAATTACAAAAGGCATACTGAAAGAACTAGAGGTACCTTTGAAGATTATGAGAGGGCAGCCATACAAATAAATTCTGGAAGGTGCAGTTTAAGGAAAGCACAAGAACTGTTTAGTGTAAACACAATGTTACTTCTTAGATATTTGAATAAAACAAAGAGAATATTGAAATGTATTATAAAAAACCACGGGATATTCACACTATAGGAAAAGGACAAAAAGTTCATCACACACACACACACAAAAAAAAAAAAAAAAAAAAAATACGTTATTGAAAAAATTGAAATAGCGAGAATGGGATAGCTCTAATTATTACGAAAATTGCTTATGTCTAGTTTGCTTGGAGCAATACAAAATTTCTAGAGTCAGAGAAAATTAGGTGCAATGCAGGCTTGGGTAAAAGATGGGCTCTTTTCGCTCATGTTGAATGTACCAAAAATGAACCTTATTATATTTATATTAACTGCAAATGAAACGCTGTAACAAACGATGAGAATGAGGGATTAAATTATAGATAGGCCTATAGGATATAAACCTATGTGTTCTAGTAAGTTATCTTGAAAGTTTCAAATGTCTAGTTAGTCGGGAAGATAGTGAAAAATCGATTGCAAGCTTTGTACTGAAAACGCTGCCGAAAGCAGCAGGAACTCGAAACAGCTGGCGAAGGCAGTAGGGAGTTGAAACAGTTGACTGAAAGTATTAAAAAAAATTATTGTCACCGTGTTTGAGCTGTACTAAAAATTTCAAATGTCTAGCTAGTCGGGAAGTTAGTTAAAAATCGATTGCAAGATTTGTACTGAACGAACAAACAAACAAGAATCTAAGTTAATAAAAACATGGTAAAATCACTTAAAATACTTTTTACTGATGTTAGAAGGCTATTTTGGTCTTGCCAATAAATTGTAAATGTTCAATAAGGTGTGCATGCAATATTTTGATAATAAACATAGGATATGGGCTATACATGGGATAGGAATTTGGAAAAGAATTTATGCCATTCTTTTCAGTCGTTTATTTCATTTATTATTCAGCCAATATTTATTATTCAGTCAATATTTATTATTTACTAGCTGGCTTCGCCCGCTAGCGGGTCAGTATTTTCAAATGAATCACTAAAATTAATGAATCACTAACAGTAACTTTTAGTGTTAAGAAAAGAAACTTAAAAAAAAAATAATTTGTGATTGTGTAAAAAGTCGGCCCGGGTCCCCACTGCCTTCGGCAGCGCAGTCCCGTGCGCGCTGCGCGCGCACAGCTTAACGGATACACGCGCTGCGCGCGCGTATTATTAACCTCACCCTTCCTGGCTCCTAAAAAAAAATCGGATCGGGTAAAAACTCCCATCGGGTCCCCACTGCCTCCGGCAGCACAGACCCGTGCGCGCTGCGCACGCACGTGTGGAGGTATACGTGCGCTGCGCGCACATATTGCTTCTCAAGTCAAAATTTTATTCTTAAGATAATTTAAAAAATCATTTCTCATCGGGTAAAAATTCGGACCGGGTCCCCACTGCCTTTCGCAGCTTAGTCCCGTGCGCGCTGCGCGCACAACTTCAGGGATACACGCGCTGCGCGCGCGTATTCCTTCCCTGAACCTTCGTGCCTGAAAAAAAAATCTGATCGGGAAAAAACTCCCACCGGGCCCCCATTGCCTCCGGCAGGGCAGACCCATGCGCGCTGCGCGGGCACGTGTGAAGGTATAGGTGCCCTTCGCGCACATATTCCTTCTCAAGTCAAAATTTTATTCTTAAGAAAATTTAAAAAATCATTTCTCATCAGGTACAAATTCGGACCGGGTCCCCACTGCCTTCGGCAGCGCAGTCCCGTGCGTTCTGCGCGCGCACAAGTTAGGGGATACGCGCGCGGTGCACGCCTATTTCTTCCCCCACCCTTTCATGCCCTCTTAATTAACCTACGAATACAAATTTTGAACGATCTAACTCAATTGGCTGAGATGCAAAAGAAAACGTAATCAGGACACCTCAAAACGCGTAAATCTGGTGAAAACTTTCGATAATTTAAAAGATCTTTAAAATATTTTCGAATGATGCATTAAAAGTAATTGAATCATAATTAGAAATTGAAATATTGAAATTTTAAAATATTACAGCGCCATCTGGCGGTACAAATTTCTGTATTCCACTGTTTGATTCCAATTCAAAAAAGCTTTCTAATGATGTCTTACTTATGAAATTATTTTAATTAGTAGCTGAGATACAAAAGAAAATCAGGACACCTCAAAACGTGTAAATCTGGTGAAAACTTTCGATAATTTAAAAGAACTTTAAAATATTTTTCGAATTAAGTATTAAAAATAATTTAATCATAATTAGAAATTGAAATATAGAAATTTGAAAATAATACAGCGCCATAAAAGAAAATTGATTCAGGACACCTCAAAACGTATAAATCTGGTGAAAATTTTCGATAATTTAAAAGAACTTTAAAATATCTTTCGAATGATGTATTAAAAATAATTTAATCATAATTAGAAATTGAAATATAGAAATTTGAAAATAATACAGCGCCATCTGGCGATACAAATTTCTGTATTCCACTGTTCGATTCCAATTCAAAAAAGCTTTCTAATGATGTATTACTTATGAAATTATTTTAATTAGTAGCTGAGATACAAAAGAAAATTAATTCAGGAGACCTCAAAACGTGTAAATCTGTTGAAAACTTTGAATAATATAAAAGAACTTTAATATACCTTTCGAATGATTTATAAAATATAAATTAATCGTAATTAGAAATTGAAATACGCGTATTAGAATATTGCAATTTTTTAATCGCAGAACCAAAACACGTGACCTTTTTTTTTTTTTTTTTTCTTAGCTTCCGTCGAGAGAGAAATGAACCTCTTCTCTTCCTTGAAGTGGTTCCCATGGTAAGGAAATGCGGCAATGAACACGTAATACGATGTGATAAAATGTGATTCGTGTAAAGATAAAATTTAATTTGCAATTAAAATGTAAATCTTTTGTTTATTGACGAAAATCGATGAAATTTGTACTGCAAGTTTGTTTTGTGGTGTTAAGATTGTATATGAAGTGAAATGTGTAAAATCTGAAAAATTGAAGAAAATAGAAAATTGCATTTTTTTATCCCACTTAAAATCCATCTGTTTATCAATCAGTGGCAGGTGCTTTTTTTTTTTTTCGCTTCCGCTGTCTAGACGATCGTTTGCAAAGCTAAGATTTTTGTGATTTGTTGCCAACATTTTTTTATAGTTTAGTTAATTTTAAAAAATCTAATTGTCCGATCGATAAGCCGTTTAAACCATCGGATTAAGAAAAAAAAAGCCCTTTCCAATGGTATCTTGTTTGTAACAATACGATTGATATTTCTAATTTATTTTCGACTTTTTCCGTAAAAATGTCGCTTTTTAAGCATTTAATCATGAATTCTGGGTCATTTTTCGTTAGACAATGGTCGACATTTTAATTAATATCTCCGCTAATTAGGGTCGCATCGTTTAGCAAATTAGATAACCCAGATCTGCGATAAATTCTCTGTCCATAGGTACCTGTTCGAAGTCCGTGCGACCGTTAGCGGCGGAACTTTTGCGGTTTCAAGCCGTTTCTCACAGACAGACAGACACACAGACACACACACAGAAACACCGACGCACGCGTACAGATTTTAATAATATAAGGAGACTAGCGTGCTTCGCCCGCTAGCGGGTCAGTATTTTCAAATGAATCACTATAATTAATGAATCAGTAACAGTAACTTTTAGTGTTAAGAAAATAAATTAAAAAAAAAAAAAATCATTTGTGATTGGGTAAAAAGTAGGCCCGGCTCCCCACTGCCTTCGGCAGCGCAGTCCCGTGCGCGCTGCGCGTGCACAACTTAAGGGATACACGCGCTGTGCGCGCGTATTCCTTCCCTGACCCTTTGTGCCCCCTAAAAAAAATCATTTCTGATCGGGTAAAAACTCGCACCGGGTCTCCACTGCCTTCGGCAGCGCAGTCCCGTGCGCGTATGCCTTCCCTAACCCTTCGTGCCCCTAAAAAAAATCATTTCTGATCGGGTAAAAACTCGCACCGTGTCCCCACTGCCTTCGGCAGCGCAGTCCCGTGCGCGCTGCGCGCGCACAACTTCAGAGTACACGCGCTGCGCGCGCGTATCCCTTCCCTGACACTTCGTGCCCCATAAAAAAAAAAATCCTTTCTGATCGGGTAAAAACTCGCACCGGGTCCCAACTGCCTTCGGCACCCAAGTTAAAATCCATGCTAGTACCAGCAAAGAAAATAGGCTAGTTATTGCTATGTTTTGCTTTGTCTGCTAGATTTTCATGCTGTTATATGCTTTATAATGCTAGCCAGCATAAAATGCTATATTAGCTAGCTTACACAGCAATAGCACGACAAGCTATATACAAGCATTTTATGCTTATTTGTTGTTTAAGCTTTTCCAAAGCCTGGAGAGGTATGTACCTTAACAAGCTATTATGTGCTTTTCTATGCTTGCCAGCGTAATATGTTATGTCGGCAGCTTAAGTAGAAATAGCATGGCATGCTAGATGCCAGTGAGAAGTGAGAAAATAGCAACAAAAAAGCATCTGTTGGTTGTGAATTACTGCTAGTATAGCAGAAATTTCAAGCAAATAGTAGTCATAATTACTGCTGGACCAGCAACATACTATTCAAGCAACAGAAGCTGGATTATGTATGCTGGACAAGCAATAAACTGTGCCAATACACACCATGACTTGCTGGTAATTTTGGTGGAACCAGCAAATATTTTTGGTATTTTATGCTATTTTACATGCTGGGATACAGCATTTAATGCTAGACTAGCAAACAAATACCAGCAAGAATTTTAACTTGGGCAGCGCAATCGCGTGCGCACAACTTCAGGAATGCACGCGCTGCGCGCGCGTATTCCTTCCCTGACCCTTCGTACCCCCTAAAAAAAATCATTTCTGATCGGGTAAATACTCGCACCGGGTCCCCACTGCCTTCGGCATCGCAGTCCCGTGCCTTCTGCGCGCGCACAAGTTCAGGGATACGCGCGCGGTGCATGCCTATTTCTTCTCCACCCATTCAGGCCCTCTTAATTAACCTACGTATACCAATTTTGAGCGATCTAACTCATTTGGCTGAGATACAAAAGAAAACGTAATCAGGACACCTCAAAACGTGTAAATCTGGTGAAAACTTTCGATAATTTAAAAGAACTTTAAAATATATTTCGAAAGATGTATTAAAAATAATTGAATCATAATTAGAAATTGAAATATTGAAAATATTACAGCACCATCTGGCGGTACAAATTTCTGTATTCCACTGTTTGATTCCAATTCAAAAAAGCTTTCTAACGATGTCTTACTTATGAAATTATTTTAATTAGTAGCTGAGATGCAAAAGAAAATTAATTCAGGGCACCTCAAAACGTGTAAATCTGGTGAAAACTTTCGATAATTTAAAAGAACTTTAAAATATTTTTCGAATGATGTTTTAAAAATAATTTAATCATAATTAGAAATTGAAATATTGAAATTTGAAAATATTACAGCGCCATCTGGCGGTTCGAATTTCTGTATTCCACTGTTCGATTCCAAATCCAAAAAGCGTTCTAATGATGTATTACTTATGAAATTATTTTAATTAGTAGCTGAAATACAAAAGAAAACCTAATTAAGACACCTCAAAACGTGTAAATCGGGTAAAATCTCGCGCAGTGCACACCTATTTCTTCCCCACCCTTTCAGCCCCTCCTAATTAACCTACGTATACCAATTTTGAACGTTCTAACTCAATTAGCTGAGATGCAAAAGAAAACCTAATCAGGAGACCTCAAAACGTGTAAATCAGGTGAAAACTTTCGATAATATGAAAGAACATTAAAATATCTTTCAAATGATGTATTAAGAATAATTTAATCTTAATTAGAAACTGAAATATTGAAATTTTAAAATATTAAAGCGACATTTTAATTTGCAATTAAAATGTACTTTTTATCTTACTCAAAATACCTCCGATTCTCAATCAGTGCCAGCTGTTATTATTATTATTATTATTATTTTTTTTTTTTTTTCGCTTTCGTCGAGAAATTGAACGGGTTACTATGGTGACGCAATGGACGTCTGCATTATTTCATTTTGCAATGCTTCATTTGACGGAAGGAAGGTCGGTATTCTGTTTCAATGGGTTTAAAGCGTGAAATTAAAAAAATTATAACTCATTCAGTTTTTGAAATTTTCTCTCAATCTTTTAGGAATTAAATTATGAATGCGAGATCTATGTACAAAAAAAAAGGAAATGATTTATCTCTAAACGCTTTTGAGTTATAAAATGTTTTACGAAAAAATCGATGGTTCGTAAAATCTAAAAATATGGATCGCTAATCCGTATTTTGTAAAAATGTTTACATGGTTCGAAAGAGGATTAAATTGCCTTTCTTTATATACCAGCTGTTAAGAAATGGAAGGAATACTGGGTCGTACAGGCCGTTTAAAAAAAAACGACCGCGAAAAAGAGAAATTTTCGACCCTTTACCGTAAGAATCGGTAATAAATGCTCTTTCTTTTGGTAACAATGTATTTTCGATACGTCGAACCGTTCAAACAGGATCGCTTTACAAAAACCCCCGAAATTTTCTCTCTTTGCTTTTTCTTTCGAGGTAGGCTGTTCCGTAACAAAATGGCGGTCACCTCCGATTTCGAATCGTTTTTTGATTTGACATGGGTCACCATTTTAATTAATATCTCCGCTAATTAGGGTCGCATCGTTTAGCAAATTAGATAACCCAGATTTGCGATAAATTCTCTGTCCATCGGTACCTGTTCGAAGTCCGTGCGACCGTTAGCGGCCGAGCATTTGCTGCGTCAAGCCGTTTCTCACAGACAGACACACACACACACACGCGTACAGATTTTAATAATATAAGGAGACTAGCTGGCTTCGCCCGCTAGCGGGTCAGTATTTTCAAATGAATCACTAAGATTAATGAATCACTAACAGTAATTTTTAGTGTTAAGAAAAGAAATTAAAAAATAATAATAATTTCTGATTGGGTAAAAAGTCGGCCCGGGTCCCCAGTGCCATCGGCAGCGCAGTCCCGTGCGCGCTGCGCGCGCACTACTTAAGGGATACACGCGCTGCGCGCGCGTATACATTCCCTGACTATTCGTGCCCCATAAAAAAATCATTTCTGATCGGGTAAAAACTCGCACCGGGTCCCCACTGCCTTCGGCAGCGCAGACCCATGCGCGCGCACGTGTGAAGGTATACGTGTTGTAAAATGTATACCCTTTCCGTGTTGATTCTCAAATTTAAATTTAAATTCATTCACTACTTAAATATAATTTAAATTCACTTTATAACCTTTAAAGTTTAAGTTATTAATTAAATGAATTATAGCGTTTAGTGCTATTTTCTCTTTTGATGCTGCCATTTGAGTTAAAGATATATTAAAATTAAAAAGCTTAATGATAATTACTTTTAGTTAAAAATTATATTCCTTATTGATATATTTATGTTTAAGTCTTTTGAAATAACTTTAATTACTTACCTCATATTTAAAAGCATATTTTATTAAAATTAACTTAAAGAAAAATATGTTTAAATCCTTTTACGGATTGTTCATTTCGCTACTTAGCGAGGAGATGTAATATTTTTCCAACTGCAGAGTCTCTTTACTAAGCCCATAGATGGCGGCTGACTCGCAGCGTCGTGTTGCTATAGTTATGGGAGGCGTTCCTATTCTACAGCATCTAGTAGCTGTTACTTTGAATCCGTTTCGTGACTATAAAAAGGAGGTAGGAAATATGTAATCAGTCTCTTAAGCTCTGAAGCCCTTAATCTTTTAAGCTTTTATGTTTTTTCAGTTTAGCTCAAAGTCATGAGCTGGTATTTCGATATAATTATAAACTGTTTAGTTTTATTATGATTGTAAATTACGTTTTTGTGACTTGTTCGTTTAGTGAAAAGTAGCTTTCTATTTGAACTCAGTATGGCAGTATTTTTAAGGGTATTTAACCTCTCGTCAGCAACCTTTCTAAAATTGTTTCAGCTGATTTAATGTTATTCATCATTTTGTTTCAACTTTAATAAACTGTTTTAATTGAACTTTCGTCTTCAATGAATGCCACATATATTTATCTTCTTTATAGCTTTTTAGAGCTGAGCAACTATCATTTCACTGCACTGCTAACTCTGCTAACTTGATATATGTGGAAATTGTTTTTTTTCACAATAAGCGGTTATGGGCAATTTGGCTCGTTGTCAGCTCATAGCATTAAAATTTTGATAATAGTTTTTATGGCATTCTAAGTGTTTGAAGATAAGAAATTGAAATGGCAGTAAGTTTAAACCCCACGATTGAAAAATTACGGATGAATAATTATACTACGTGGGTCAAGGACATTAAATTTATTTTAATTGAAAGAAACTGCTGGAATATAATATGTAAGAACGAAATACTGCCTGTTGAAGATGCTGAGGCCGGAATAACTTCAAAACAAGTGGAGGATTTTAAATCTCGTAGTCGAGTTGCATTATCAACAATATATTTGAATACATCGCCTGAAGTCAGAAGCATTATTGAAAATTGTGATTGTGCTATTGATGCCTGGGAGACTTTGAAGAAGACCTTTATATCAGACTCAAGAGCTCATCATATGGGACTGTTTACAGAGTTCATTAATTGTAGAATGTCTGAGAATGAAACGGTGAATTCTTTTGTAACCCGGTTATCAAGAATACTGGACCAGCTGCGTGAAATTGGTCATGCTATGGAGGATGTGTACTGCTGTTTTCAGCTCTTGCAACACCTACCATCCAAGTTTGAATCTGCAGTGCAATATTTGTTGCGTTGGAAGAACGACCAGTTCAAGTTCCAGAATATTGTGTCCGAGTTAACAGCGGAGGAATCGCGTCTACAGCTTCGTGAGGGTGATATTAAGAAAGATGCCAATAACAGTGTTCAGATACAGAACATCCAGCAAAAAGGTAAAAAGCCTTTAACTTGTTTTAAGTGTGGCCGTATTGGCCACTTTAAGAAAAACTGTTTTTTGAATAGTAATGTTAAATTTAAACCTAGAAATTTAAAGTATAACTCCAACGGTCGTGACAAATGCAAATCTCCCCCCTCCTACTATATAGCTCAAGCTAACTTTAGTAATTTAAGTGATGATGACAGCTTTATTTTTGATACTGCCGCTTCAAATCATTTTCTAAGAAATTTAGATCTTTTTGAGCATTATACTCCTGTGGAGGGAGAGGAGCTTTTTGTCGCGATCGATGGTATTAGTTTTCCTATTACTGCTAAAGGAACTGTTAAGTTGGATTTTGGTAAAAATGTATTGTATTTAAAAGAGGTGTTATATTCGCCAAGGTTACGGAAAAATTTAATATCAGGTCCTAAATTAGATGTGAACGGTGCCACATACACTGGCGGTAAGGGTCGCGTGTCGGTGTTCGGTAAAGATAAAAGACATATTTTTACTGCTAAAATTAAAGACGGTGTTTACTATTTATATCCTAATGTTTCTAAAGTTAAAAAGGGGAGTAAAGTGAATGGGGGGCACCCAGAAAATCCTTCAGCTTCTCTTGCAAAAGTTAATGAAATTGGGTATTGGCATGCTCGTTTTGGGCATGTAAGTCCTGATACTATTGTAAATACTAGCAAGAAGAACGGGGTGAGGGGCCTTCCTAAACTTAAGTTTAAGAAATTTTTTTGTGAGCCTTGTAGGATTAGTAAACAAAACCGTGTGTCTTTTAAATCATCCGATGTTCATGGCGTTAAATCACCGTTAGAGAAAGTATTTATGGACGTCTGGGGCCCAATTAAAGTAACTGGTAAAAATGGGGAAAGGTTCTTTTTGTCCATTATTGATGGATTTTCTAAAAGGGTTGCTGTTTATCCTTTAAAGGATAAGTCTCAGGTTTTTGGTGTATTCGAGAGGCACATTGCACGGGCTGAACGTAGTTTGAATAAAAAATTAAAAGCTATTCGTACGGATAATGGTTCCGAATTTGTAAATGACAATTTCAAATCATTTTGTAGTAAAAATGGAGTTGTTCATGAGTTAACTAACACGTTCACACCTGAGCAAAATGGGTTAAGTGAGCGGTTTAATCAAACTTCTTTGAATTGTGTTAGAGCTATTATCACGGATAGTGGTTTGCCTTTTTCTTTTTGGCCCGATGCAGTGTTGTATTTCGCGTACACTTGGAACCGTTTAATCCACAGGGGACAAACTAAGACTCCTTTTGAGTTATATACTGGGTTTAAACCATCCGTAAGACACCTGAAGCCGTTTGGATTAATTTCGTATGTTGGGATCCCAAAACAGCATAGAGACCATAAGCTTGAACCTAAGGCTAAAAAGGGAGTACTAATAGGTTATTCATTAAAGACTAAGGGGTATAAAATTTGGTTGGAGGATGAGGATAAAATAGTTGAAACTATAAACGTAACGTTCTCTGATCAGCTATTTAGTAAATGCAGTGGAGCGGTGATGGGCACCTCACTGGAGGAATTGGACTTACTTCCGGAAAGTCCAGTTGATTGTCAAGTTTCCGATCCTGTTGACATTGTTTTCGGGGGTGAGCCCGATGATTCTAGTGACGAGCCCGTCGATGAAACTCCTGTAGATAAATCTTCCCTTAAACCTCTTTCTTCAATTACTTGGAATAGAAAACCCGTACCCAGAAAAATGAGTGACAGAGTTGACATCTTCTATTACCCGGACAACACTAAAACTAGATTGAGATCAATGAACGATGTCAAGCAATATTGTGATAAAAATAATTTAATTTTTGACTCTAATTTTTTTGATTTCTCTAGTAGTAATAAGTTCGAGGGGGTGGTTGATCAGCAAAACTCAGATAACCCAACTTCAAGTTTAACTCATAAAAAATCATGACTAGTTATCCCTATACCTAAAACATATAATCAGGCCGTTAAATCTTCAGAATGTATTGAATGGAAAAATGCCATGGATGATGAGATAAATAATATGAAAACTCGTAAAGTTTGGCATCTGGTTAATTTACCGGAGGGGAAAAAAGTTTTGGGAAATAGATGGGTATACGCCGTTAAAAGAGATGAGCTAGGAAACGTTGCCCGCTTTAAAGCGAGGCTCGTGGCCCAGGGCTTTCATCAGATAAAGGGGGACACTTATGACGAGACGTTTTCACCCGTCGTTAATTTCTCAGTAATACGTTTCTTTTTTTCATTATTGGTCTCATGTTATAAATGGCATAATGTTCAATGCGATATAAAATGTGCTTATCTTTATGCACCTTTAAAAGAAGAAATTTATATGTCTCAGCCAAAAGGATATGTTGTAAAGGGAGGGGAAAATCTTGTTTGTAAACTAGACAAAGCGTTATATGGCCTTCATCAAAGTGGTCGGCTCTGGTATTATGAGTTAAATAAAGTACTGTTGGATTTAGGGTTTAATAAATTTAACTGGTGTAATTGTTCATATTATTTTGAAAATTATATTGTTTTATTAGTTTATGTAGATGATTTAGTTTTGTTTGGTAAAAATCAATTTCAAATAGACAAAATTCTTAATTTATTAAAATGTAAATTTGATATAAAAATTTTAGGTAAAACCAAGAAATTACTTGGTGTAGAATTTAATTATGAAAATGATTCAGTACAAATTTTTCAGGAATTATATATTAATGAAGTGTATGACAGGTTTAAGTCGTTTAACATCCCTTTCTGCTCATTACCTATTGTAAAAGGCATTAAGTATTCGAAAAAAGATTGTCCTACTAATCAAAATGAAATTGATGAAATGTCTAAATTTCCATATCGGAATATCTTAGGATGTTTATCTTTCATTGCAAACAGGACACGACCTGATATTGCCTACGCAGTTAATATATTCAGTCAGTTTCAAAATTCACCGGGGTTTAATCATTGGAATGGGTTAATTAAATTACTTGGGTATGTTTCGTGTACTCGAGATTTGAAATTAAATTTGAATTGTTTTAATCCATGTTTAACTGCTTTCTCTGACGCTGATTTCGCGATGAATAGAGATGACTTCGTATCAATGGGGGGACAAATTTTATTTTTGGATAATAGCCCTATTTCTTGGAAAACCTTTAAGCAAAAAAGTGTTTGCCTTTCAACCATGGAAAGTGAATTTGTATCCATGTGTGACGGGGTTAAAGAATTAATGTGGTTTGATAATATATTACGAGATTGTATTGATTTTAAATTAATTGCTATTTCATATGAACCACCAATACTTTTTGCTGATAACCAAGCAGCTATTAATTTTACGAGGTCTCCTATAGAGAATAACAAATCTAAACATATTAATGTAAAGTTATTTTTCATCCGTGAATGGTTATTTGAGGAACGGTTTGATTTAAAATATGTAAATACTAAAGATAACTTTGCCGATCCCTTCACAAAGCCCCTTACTAAAGGTGATATGTCTAAGTTTGTAAATAAGGTATTTATTAAGTAAATGTATATAGAGTAAATTTAAATTTTTTTGAACGTATAATATATATTTGAATTTTTTGAAACTGAAAAATGTTTTTTTAGAGGGATATGTATGCATTTTCTTGGTGGGTTTTTCCTACGTTTTCCATTGTGTAGTGATGTATAGTTTAGTTTAACTTTTGTATAAGAGAAATTCGTAGCGCTACGTGTAATTGGTTATGTGTATGTTATATAAATGTTTCATATATTTGTGAATATCATCGTTTTCTTATTTTGACAATGGGGAATGGGGGAAAAAAAAAAGGTTTCCTTGAAATGCTGTGCATATTTGCTCTGTATTAATATCTTGTTCTTTCTTTTAGTAGATATGTATAGAATATTGATAGTGCTACTTTTTTTTGATTGTGAGTTGGACTTGTGGACTCTTGATCTTATAACTGACAAGCCTTCTAGCTTTGTGTGAAGTATATTCTGTAGAAGACATATGTGAATCTCTCATCAAGTCACTAAATATTCAAGGAATTTTTTATTTCTTTTCTAATAAAGTTTATATTGTAATTGCTGACGTTTGTGTTTGTCGAATCAACACGGTGGGGGGCCTTGTTGTAAAATTTATACCCTTTCCGTGTTGATTCTCAAATTTAAATTTAAATTCATTTACTACTTAAATATAATTTAAACTCACTTTATAACCTTTAAAATTTAAGTTATTAATTAAATGAATTATAGCGTTTAGTGCTTTTTTCTCTTTTGATACTGCCATTTGGGTTAAAGATATATTAAAATTAAAAAGCTTAATGATAATTACTTTTAATTAAAAATTATATTCCTTATTAATAAATTTATGTTTAAGTCATTTGAAATAACTTTAATTACTTACCTCATATTTAAAAGCATATTTTATTAAAATTAACTTAAAGAAAAATATGTTTAAATCCTTTTACGGATTGTTCTTTTCGCTATTTAGCGAGGAGATGTAATATTTTTTCAACTGCAGAGTCTCTTTGCTTAGCCCATAGATGGCGGCTGACTCGCAGCGTCGTGTTGCTATAGTTATGGGAGGCGTTCCTATTCTACAGCATCTAGTAGCTGTTACTTGAATCCGTTTCGTGACTATACAAAGGAGGTAGGAAATATGTAATCAGTCTCTTAAGCTTTGAAGCCCTTAATCTTTTAAGCTTTTATGTTTCTTCAGTTTAGCTCAAAGTCATGAGCTGGTATTTCGATATAATTATAAACTGTTTAGTTTTATTATGATTGTAAATTACGTTTTTGTGACTTGTTCGTTTAGTGAAAAGTAGCTTTCTATTTGAACTCAGTATGGCAGTATTTTTAAGGGTATTTAACCTTTCGTCAGCAACCTTTCTAAAATTGTTTCAGCTGATTTAATGTTATTCATCATTTTGTTTCAACTTTAATAAACTGTTTTAATCGAACTTTTGTCTTCAATGAATGCCACATATATTTATCTTCTTTATAGCTTTTTAGAGCTGAGCAACTATCATTTCACTGCACTGCTAACTCTGCTAATTTGATATATGTGGAAATTGTTTTTTTCACAAGAATACGTGCGCTGCGCGCACATATTCCTTCTGAAGTCATATTTTTATTCTTAAGGAAAGAAAACTAACAGTAACAGAAACAAAAAGTAACTTTTAGTGTAAAGAAAAGAAATTAAAAAAAATCATTTCTGACTGGGTAAAAAGTCGGCCCGGGTCCCCACTGCCTTCGGCAGCGCAGTCCCGTGCGCGCGCACGTGTGAAGGTATACGTGCGCTGCGCGCACATATTCCTCCTGAAGTCATATTTTTATTCTTAAGAAAAGCGCGCACAACTCTTAAGGGATACACGCGCTGCGCGCGCGTATACCTTCCCTGACCTTTCGTGCCCCCTAAAAAAAAATTTCTGATCGGGTAAAAACTCACACCGGGTCCCCACTGCCTTCGGCAACGCAGACCCATGCGCGCGCACGTGTGAAGGTATACGTGCGCTGCGCGCACATATTCCTCCTGAAGTCATATTTTTATTCTTAAGAAAAGAAAATTTAAAAAATCATTTCTCATCGGGTACAAACTCACACCGGGTCCCCACTGCCTTCGGCAGCGCAAACCCATACGCGCTGCGCGCGCACGTGTGAAGGTATACGCGCGCTGCGCGCATATACTCCTTCTCAAATCAAATTTTTATTCTTAAGAAAATAAAATGAAAAAAATCATTTCTCATCGGTTAAAAAGTCGGACCTGGTCCCCACTGCCTTCGGCCGCGCAGTCCCGTGCGCGCTGCGCGCACAAGTTAGGGGATACGCGCGCGGTGCACGCCTATCTCTTCCTCACCCTTTCAGCCCCTCCTAATTAACCTACGTATACCAATTTTGAACGGTCTAACTCAATTAGCTGAGATGCAAAGGAAAACGTAATCAGGACACCTCAAAACGTGTAAATCTGGTGAAAACTTTCGATAATTTAAAAGAACTTTAAAATATCTTTCGAATGATGTATTAAAAATAATTTAATGATAATTAGAAATTGAAATATTGAAATTTGAAAATATTACAGCGCCATCTGTCGGTAGAAATTTCTGTATTCCACTGTTCCATTCCAATTCAAAAACGCTTTCTAATGATGTATTACTTATGAAATTATTTTAATTAGTAGCTGAGATACAAAGAAAACTAATTCAGGAGACCTCAAAACGTGTAAATCTGGTGAAAACTTTCGATAATATAAAAGAACTTTAAAATATCTTTCGAATGATGCATTAAAAAAAATTTAATCATAATTAGAAATTGAAATATTGAAATTTGAAAATAATACAGCACCATAAGAGAAAACTGATTCAGGAGATCTCAAAACGTGTAAATCTCGTGAAAACTTTCGATAATTTAAAAGAACTTTAAAATATCTTTCGAGTGATGCATTAAAAATAATTTAATTATAATTAGAAATTGAAATGTTGAAATTTGAAAATATTACTGTGCCATCTGGCGGTACAATCTTCTGTATTCCACTGTTCAAATCCAAATCAAAAAAGCTTTCTAATGATGTATTACTTATGAAATTATTATTATTATTATCTGAGATACAAAAGAAAACTCATTCGGGACACCTCAAAACGTGTAAATCTGGTGAAAACTTTCGATAATATAAAAGAACTTTAAAATATCTTTCGAATTAAGTATTAAAAATAATTTAATCATAATTAGAAATTGTAATATTGGAAATTGAAAATATTACAGAGCCATGAAAGAACACTGATTCAGGAGACCTCAAAACGTGTAAATATGTTGAAAACTTTGAATTATGTAAAAGAACTTTAAAATATCTTTCGTATGATGTATAAAAAATAAATCAATCGTAATTTTTAATTGAAATACGCGTATTAGAATATTGCAAAAATGTCCGGCGTGTAAAGATAAAATTTAATTTGCAATTTAAATGTAAATCTTTTGTTTATTGACGAAAATCGATGAAATTTGAAATGCAAGTTTGTTTTGTGGTGTAAATAATATATACTAAATAAAATGTGTAAAATTTGAAAAATTGAAGAAAATAGAAAATTGTAATTTTTAATCGCACTATGAAACACGTGACTCCATTAAATTCCAGATGTGTTTCCGTTGAAGACTGCTGTAGACTTAATGTCTGCAAAGATAACATTCTTGTGATTCGTTGCCAACATTTTTTTTATAGTTTAGTTAATTTTAAAAAATCTAATTGTCCGATCGATAAACCGTTTAAACCATCGGATTGAGAAAAAAAGCCCTTTCCAATGGTATCTTGTTTGTAACGATACGACTAATATTTCTAATTTATTTTCCAAAAATGTCGCTTTTTAAGCATTTAATCATGAATTCTGGGTCATTTTTCGGTAGACAATGGTCCACGTTTTAATTAATATCTCCGCTAATTAGGGTCGCATCGTTTAGCAAATTATTCGTTTAGCAAATTAAATTCTCTGTCGATCGGTACCTGTTCGAAGCCCGTGCGACCGTTAGCGGCCGAACTTTTGCTGCGTCAAGCCGTTTCTCACAGACAGACACACACACACAAACACACACACACACACGCGTACAGATTTTAATAATATAAGGAGATTATTCAGACATTTATTTCATTTTCTAATTCATGCCATTCTTTTTAGGAAATCAGTATTAAATTAAAGAATATTTATTTATTACTTTCTCTTACCCATAAGGTAGATAAAGTATTGTTTTTGGGTCAAATTTTCGAACGCGAGATTTTGTTATATTTACACGTTCTGAGGTCCCCTGAATATGAAAATCATGTTTTTAGCAAATGGTCTGTGTGTCTGTGTGTGTGTGTGTGTGTCTGTGTGTCTGTCTGTTATCAGCATATCTCAAAAACAAATTATGGCAGAAAGTTCAAACTTGGTATTCTAAATGTGTATCATATAGGGATGCTACAGTAAGCTTTTCGTTAATATCAAGCAAATGGTTCGTGTACAGGGACAATTAAGAGAATTCTAATACATTACGTCTATGGGGGAAATTGTAGGTAAGTAGAGTTTAACGTCTATAGACTGCACTAAAACAAATGAAACGAATATATATTTTTTGTAATAGAGATAGTTAACTGGGAAAAAAATTGTGTATATAGGAGCCTCGCCTCTCCCCCTGGGAGGGAAGTCCCCCCTCGGGGCGAGTAAATTTTCATGATGGGTATCTTCCAAAAGAGCTCGCCAATACCTTTAAAACGAATGGTCGAACCATCGATCTGCGATAATTTAAAACAAAGCTATCGATTTTTTTTACTTTTAACAAAAAAAAAAAAAAAAAAAAAAAAAAAAAAAAAAACAGAAAAAAAAAATCGTTTTTTTTTTTTTTTTTTTGTTTGTTTAATATTGAGAATAAAATGGACTTTTTTTGGGATATTTGGTGTTATACTACTACTCTAATACGGAAATTGTCTGCATTATCATAAAAGATAATTTTTTAAAATAATAATTTTAATAAATAATTTTTTAAAAATAGAATTTTTTTTTAATAACCGAATTAAATTCTATATAAATGTAGGTGCATTAATGAAACGGGGGGTTGAGGGGGGCGGTAGCCCCTCTCACATAGAGCTAATTATTATATTAAACACTTCAGAAGCCTATTATGAATTGTTTAACACAGGTTTACAAAACAGAACTCGTTATCTCACCTTTTAATGTGCAATCTGTATTAATAGTATTAAATTTCAGGGTAAGAGAAAGTCGTGTGAGTGACACACCAGATTATTTTTATTTATTTTATTTTTTAACATAATCTTAAAATTATAGTAATAAATGCTGATACCTAAGAGTCTACTAACTTAACTTAAGCATTTTTATACAATAGATTCTTGCTTTTCAGTAATATTGATTTAATCAAATATTAAAATACTAGTATATAACCCCGTCAAAAATGACGGAATGTGAACGATAAATCTTGAAAACAATGTTTAGATCATGAAGATTACCACGTGATCATTTAAATGTATTTTCAATTTTTGTTTATAAATCAAATGAGTTTCGATATTTTATAATTTTCGTTCTGAAATTAAAAAAATTCTACCCGATCAATAAATATGAATGACAATATAAAATATACAGACACGACATTATTTCATTATTAAAAACATGAAAATCTGACATTGACAGATTTTAATTTAGTGCCAGAGGCCTACTGTTAAACTTGTTAATATCTACAAATTCTTCTTTAGTTAATTCGTGTCGTGACGATCTAAATTCCATGATAAAGCTTTCATTAAATCAAACCAATGTGTTTCAGCTGCAGATACTGTAACAAATAACGTTGGAAGTCCAAACTGTCTTATAGCCGCAAAACACCGTTTTTTCTCTTTTTCCCAATGATGGGGAGGTGTGCCTTGGGGGGGACTCATGTCAAAGTTCTACCTTGGAGGGGACTCATGCCACAGTTGGGCCTTGGGGGGACTCATGTCAAAGTTGGGCCTGGGGAGGGACTCATGTCAAAGTTGGGCCTGGGGGGGGACTCATGTCAAAGTTGTACCTTGGCGGGGACTCATGTCAAAGTTGGGCCTTGGGGGGACTCATGTCAAAGTTGAGCCTGGAGGGGGACTCATGTCAAAGTTGGGCCTTGGGGGGGGACTCATGTCAAAGTTGTGCCTTGGGGGGACTTCATTCAATAAATCCCCATTCAATAAACCGACTGAAATAGGCCCTTAGCACTATTAAGAGTGACGTATAAAAATTCGACAACGCTGTACCGACTGAAATAGGCCTCTAGCACTAAAAAAAAACTGCTCGCTGACAAAAAATATAGGCCCGACAACACAACAGCAACAACACATCCCAGTGTTCTGTTAAGTGCTCTATTTAAAGTCCTCATAATAAGAATAATCTGGTATGTCACTCACACGACTTTCTCTTACCCTGAAATTTAATACTATAAGTACAGGTTGGAGATTAAGAGGTAAGATACAGAGTACTGTTATGTAAACCTATGTTGAACAATTCAAATTAGGCTTCGGAAGAGTTTTATATGATAATTAGTTCTGACCCCCCTCAACCCCCCGTTTCATTAATGCACCTACATTTATGCAGAATTTAATTCGGTTATTAAAAATAATTCTGTTTTTAAAAAAAATATTTATTAAAATTATTATTTAAAAAGTTATCTTGTATGATAATACAGACGATTTCCATATTAGAGAAGTAGTATAACACTAAATATCCAAAAAAAAAAAAAAAAAAGTTCAATTTATTCTCAATATTAAAGTAAAAAAAAAAAAAATTTTTTTTTTTTTTTTTTTTTGTTAAAAATGAAAAAAATTGATAACTTTATTTTAAATTATCGCAGATCGATGGTTCAACCATTCGTTTTAAACGTATTGTCGAGCTCTTTTGAAAGATACCCATCATGAAAATTTTCTCCCCTAGAGCGGGGGGGGGGGCGGTGAGGCTCCTACATACACAAAAAAAAATTCCCAGTTGACTACTATCTCTATTATAAAAAATGTATATTCGTTTTATTTGGTTTAGTGCAGTCTAAGTGTTAAATTCTACTTACCTGCGATTTCCCCCGTAGACGTAATGTATTTAAATACTTTTGATTGTCCTTGTACACGAACCTCTGGCTTCATCTTAACGAAAAGCTTACTGTAGCATCCCTATATGATACACATTTAGAATACCGAGTTTGGAATTTCTGCTACTATTTGTTCTTGAGATATGCTGATAACAGACACACAGACATCCAGACAGACACACACACAGAGAGAGAGAGAGACCATTCGCTAAAAATATGGTTTTCGTATTCAGGGACCTCAGAACATGTAAGTATAACAAAAACCCTCGTTCGAAAATTTGACCCTAAAACAATACTTTCTCGACCCTGTGGGTAAGAGAAAGTAAAAAACTATTCACTTCATTTTACCAAAATACTTTTTTTTTAAGACTATCGAAGATCGTGTTTTCAAATACGCAAGCGAAGTGTGACGTCACTGACCTTCCGTGGATGCAAGAAAAAGATTCCCTATGTTAATCGTCCATTGGATTTTTTGTAAAAAATTATTAAAAATCGAGGAAAATTATTTCCCGATTTTAATACCTGTATTTGTGTATAGATATGCTATCGTATCCATGTGTTAGATTGAGTTATTTTGCTGTCAAATTGACAAAATTTTAAATTTCAAAACTGTGTCATCTTTGTCGTTTTTTGTATTTGGCGATTAAAAACATAATACGAAAATATACATGACAGATGTTTATTTTCGTAATATGTATTGTACGAAATATTGTTTCATATAATTCATCGCTCTCTTAATATAAGTTGTTAAAATAACCATGATTTTTGAAAGGAATTAAATATGTTCGCCAAAATAATTTGGCGATATTTTTTTTTTCCGCCAAGGATGACAGATATATTAAATCTATTCCGCTGCAACATATGAGTATCTTATATATGACACTTTATTTAGACGTTTGAAAACAAATTTGACTTCAAATTATGATAGAACATTTATAATTTTCCTTTTAATTAGTATATTAGTTGGATATTTATTGTGTAAATATCATCCTTTGAAATGAAATGTTTATGTTTTGAATCGATTATGGAAGTTTGCCATTTTTTTTTCTAGAGTTTTGAAATTTAAAATTTAAATTTTATCAATTTTACAGCAAAAACAACTTAATCTAACACATGCAGACGATAACTAATACATATCTATACCGAAATATGGGGATTAAAATCGGGAAATAATTTGCCTCAATTTTTAATAATTTTTTACAAAAAATCCAATGGGCGATTAACATAGGAAATCTTTTTCTTGCATCCACTGACGGCCAGTGACGTCATCACTTTGCTTGCGTACTTTCTAACTAACTATCCAATAATTACAGACACTCCATTCTAACCCAAATTCAACTCTACTCGATTCTTCTAACCAGCAACATCGCCATTCTATCTCACCCGCAACATCGCCAAAATATTCGGGATCCAGCTAGGGTCTTTCTCATTCTCAACCGAACATTTTATCTTGACTCGACATTATCATCTTAGACTACTCTACTTTCAATACTCATTTCAACTGGTGACCTTTACTTGCCCAACCAAACATTCTATCCCAACTATAAATTTACACTAATTTCAAAACTAAAATCAACTGGCGACATTTACGCACTGAATTCAACGCCAATCATACCTTACAATGTAAAAAAATAATAAAGCTTGATAAAAATATTTAAAGACTTTAATATGCTTTTACAAATATTTTAAGAGTTTTAAGGCTTTAATATGTTTTAGAAATACTTTAAGCGCTTTTTTTTTTTTTTTTTTAATTTTAAGAAACAGTCAAAGAGTAGTTTATTCGGAATCCATTTGGAATTTGTATTTTCTGAATGGCAACAGTTTTGGTTTGTTTTTATTTGGTATTCCGTTGCTTACAATCATGAAGTTACATTATTCTAATTATAGGTTCATGTTTATAATAGCCAGTGATCCATTATATTTAATTCAGACCTTTAAACATTACAACTGAATAGTTTTTTAAGGTTTTAAGAAAAATAAATAAGAATACGTGCGATACAAAACATATTATATGTATGTTTCTTGAAGTTGAACCACCTCAGTGAGTTGAACAAACGGAAAAAAAAAAAAAAAAAAAATGGCTGCCAAAAGTTTTTGTTTTGAAGCGGTACTAACCGGATTCGTTCATGACAGATGAGGATCATTATATATATTAATGAATAAAAGTTTTTTTTTTTTTTTTTTTTTTTTTGAAAGTGCATTTTATTTTATGTTTTTGATTTTGTGTTGAAATTTTTTTTTTATGTTTTCGAATTTCTAAGGTAAAATTTATTTTGACATTTAACTAGTCTTTGATTTGAAATGTGCTGACTTTCACCTTTTATATCGTCAGCATTTCCTGTTTCGTTTCAACATCTATCCAACCCCCCACACCCATCAACTTCTACAACGGAATCAACTTTTTTCTTTTTTTTCTTTTCTTTTTTTTTTTTTTTTCTTGAAAAGGAAACGTACCATTACAAATGATTTTATTGCAATTCCTTGTTATTGGTGTCACGCAAGCTATCAATAAAAATATTTTTTAAGTTAAAAAATAAATAAATAAATATAAATGAGAGTATACCCCAAAAAAATTTAAACATATATATTTAAACATTTCCTAACAAGATGAAAATAAAAACCTCATAAAAAGTATGGAACTTCGCTTTATTAATTAAATATACATTATATTATACTGATCAAATGAAAGTGCCTTTATAATTTAATAATTTAATATTTATTACAATTCTCTAATTACGTATGAAGTTTTATGTTCTTTGTAAATGATGACCAAAAAGATAATAATTGCTATAAATATTTTTTGTTATAACTTAAAAAAAAAAAAAAAAAAAAAAAAAAAAAAGTCTTATTAAAGGGGACTGTCCTCAGTAAATAAGGACATCTGTTCATCATAATAATACTCTAAAAATATAAATATGAAAGTTTATTCTTTAAATATTAATTTTAAACTATAGGTGCCAAGTTATAACGAACAGTAAATATTATATTGTGAGTCAGGTTATTCCATGTTACGTGTCAAATTTTTGTAGTATGTCTGTTAACTTATTATCGCTGTATATATATGTATATAAATTACTTGTTGAACAGAATATAAAAATGCAAACATAAAAAAAGAAAAAAAAAATCGAAGTAGTAAGCAAATTGAAAATTCTTTTCAGCCAAAAATTTTTTACTTTAGCCAATATAACAAGTCTACAGTCGGCGATCCTTTGACCACTGTTGATCGCGAAAAATCTCTGACAGACCGCGAAAATAAATTCGCATTCTTTTCAATTTTAATATTTTATTAGAAATTATGCTAATGTTAATTTTATTTACATGATTTTCATAATATATTCTTGCAAATTTTTATTTTTATTTTTATTTTTTTTTTTTTCCGTTTTAGTGTAGCAGTGAAAGTAGACTTACAGCCAAATTGGAAATGACGAGACAGTTTATTCACTTGCAATTAAATCGGCTCTGGCTGCAAACTTTGTGAATTCACGTCTAGTTTGGTGACTTGGCAAATATATTTGACAAAAAGTGGTAGTTTACGGTTCTGTAAGTTTCGAAGCTCTATGATGAATGGAAGCAGGGTTCTGAAAGTTCCCATTGTATTCTAGCCAAAACCATCGCCAAACTCCATCGCTAAAAATTATAAATAAAAGCAAATTGATTTTTTAGAGTCAGTGTTGTACATATAGCGATTCTGACTGGTTGCAGCTTTGAGTCAGTGTTCCAATCGATTGATATATGTTCGTGAATCAGCGGAATACCTCCTTGGTAAAGAATTTAACGCCGTTTTTTTTTTTTTTTTTTTCTTTTTTTTTTTTACTGTTAGGGAACAATTGGCTGATATCTTGAACTATTTACAGAACATTCGTTGAAGAGTGACTTTTGTGACATAAGTGGCAGCTTTATAGGACTTCTTCTAGAATATACGTTGAATTGAAAATATCATTGGCTTGTATTGGAAATAGTTTTTTTAAATCATATATTTGTTGTTTGTTTCAAGACGCTACTCTAAATAATATGCATTCATTGACTAGAGCCTGTCTGTTTCTTTACAAACTTATTTCTTTGCACAAGAAGTCGCCATTCTTCATAACATTTGTCTCTTAACGTGGGATAATTTGAGTGAATGACTGTCACTAGAAATATTCTTCAGTAGCTATTAAATTATCATTATTATAATTATTATTATAACTATTAAATGATCTTTTAATTATTTTTATAATTTAATGCGTCATATAAATTTTGAAATAATTGTCTACTTGATTATTATTATTATTATTTTTTTTTTTTTTTGTTTTGTCTCTGTTATCTCTGATAATTCGGAATTTCAATAAAATTTATACAGTAACATTCTTGAATTGTTATTAGTTACATTTGGTATAACGTCATTTATTAGTACTTAATTCAGAGGTTTATTGTATAAGCAGTGTTGCCAGATCTGGCTGATGTTTTATTCAATAATCACCAGTAATTTTGAGAAGTAATATTTGATATACATTATAGACTATCAATCTTCGAAGTGATTAGGTAAACGTTACAATTAAAATTATTAGTGATTATTGAATAAAAAAATCCTCCAGGTCTGAATATAATCAATATAAAATAATCATGTATAATTTTTTTAAAGAAATTATAAAAAATTTAAATAATTTTTATTATATTTATAAAACTAGCTAAAAGTATAACTGTACATAAAGAAAGTGAAGAAAAGGAAATAGTAGTATTTTCACGAAAAAAACTTCAATATTAAAGAAAACATTATTCAAGTTTCTTTCTTCTATAATGTATAAGGAAGATTCAAGTTTGGAAATAACATCAAAAGAAAATGGCACAATTCAAAAACTTTTCGAACTTTTGCCATACAAATGTTACACTTGGAAATAAACGAAAATCGCATAGTTTGAAATGATATGGCCTTATATTATACTTGATTTTTCTTTTTATGTTTCGAAAACTAATTTAAAAAGAATTTTATATTTTATTAAAACAAACAGGATATATAAAATGCTTTTACTGGATAGAAATTATTGAAAAGTATATTTATTTAGAATAACAATTACTTTAGAAAAATTTTAAAAAATTAAGGGTGTAAATTACATTACAACGTTTTAATAAAAAATGGAGAAAATCTGTAAAAGAGATTATTAATAAAAATTCCGAAGAATGTATTTTTCAGTAGTATAAATATGTTCTTCAAAATATTCTATTAGTTATATATATTATAGCAATAGTTCAATGATACTGTTAATTCAAAGAATATTCTCGAAGCACTCTAATAAAACTCTAACCTATAAGACAAAATCACTATTCGACAAAAGTTCTGGAATAGTTGTTACATAAGAGTGAAGCGAACAGCGTCAAATATCTCAGAGAAAAAAAAAAAAAAAAAAAAAAAAAGAAAGAAAGAAAGAAATCACTGATTCATAAAAAGATCAATCACTTGAAACACAGTCTCTATCTTGAAATTAATTAAATAATTAAATTATAACTTAATTAATAAAATATAATTAAACCCCTAAAAAGAAAATGTTAGGCTCAAAATATCGTTTAATTTATAAACATATTTTCTTATAAAATACCCTTTTTTCAGTACTAACATAGAAAACACACAGTGTTGCCAATTTTTTAATTTCTACTACCACTATTTTTCAATTGCGATGTTTGTCCCTATCGAATATTTTCGCCTATCATGTATATGAAATATCAATTGTCAAAATTATTGGTTATTGGAAAAAAAAATAATAATAATCCTAAATTTGGTAAAATTAAAGGTAGGAAAAGAAACATAATTTTACTTAAACATTTAACCCTTTACAGCACGACTTTTTTTTTTTTTTTTTTTTTTTTTTTTTTACTGGTAAAAAAGGATCGAGTTTCTTTTTTACAAAAAAAAATCCTAACAACATTAACAACATTAAGCTTATCATAAAAATGCAACACGCGTTTTACACAAGCAAAATGCTGCAATCTATGATAAATAGGTTTAATTATAATATATCCATATCTATAATAGTTCTACTACAACGGATCTCAGACGGGCATTAGAAATAAAATAACGCGAGATACAAGATCGCCCTAGTGAGATACGGGCATTTGAAAATTTGCCTGTATATTTCGCCCGTGTCAGACAAGGGCAAATCATTAAAGGGGTAAAAAACTTTTACGTCGAATTTCTAAAGCACATCTATAATCATATTTGCCAATATTTCAATTTATTCCGGAGTGTATTTTCCCTCAACTTTATTTCGCACTACTTTAATTACAGAAAAAATTTCTTCTATATATAACTTCGATAAAATAAGAAAAATTTATCCTTAAATATAAGTGGTATAAAAAACAGGCGGGACTAAAAATAATCCGGAATAAATCAAAATGTTAGCATCTATGCTATAATCCCCTTAAATTTAAATTCGCATAATTGTTTACATGGACGGAAATCCCATTAGCAATTTACCAAAAGAATTACCAAATGTTTAGACATAAATAGCTTAATAACAATAATACAAGCAAAATTGTAAATATATGGAAGTGAAATTTGCCGTTTTTTTTTTTTTTTTCGCCAATGTCTCATCTAGAAACATTTATTTTATATATTGCTTATAAATAACGAAATGAAGTTATCTAAGTACAAGAAATAGATTGTTAATCAAGTTTTGATAGTTTAAAGTTTAGATCTTATTTTTATTTAAGATTTTGTGAGTTCGGATTTGCTTTTTCGCTAAAATATATCATTAATTTTAAACCTCTCAGCACGAGCATCTGATTGTGTCAGTATTTTTCCTTTTCTACATCTTCTTTTCGGAATAAAAATATTTTATCCTATACTTTTGCAACTTCTTATCAGTCGGATTAGATTATGTGGAAGAACTAGTATGTTGTGACCACCATATGACTTTCTTCTATAGTTTCCTATACAAATTCACTCAGTAAAAATAATTTATAAAAATTATTATTTTAAAAAATTATCTTTCATGATAATGCAGACGATTTACATATTAGAGAAGTAGTATAACACTAAACATCCAAAAAAAAAAAAAAAAAAAAAAAAGTAAATTTTATTCACAATATTGCACAAAAAAAATCTATAACTTTTCTTTAAATTATCGCAGATCGATGGTACAGCCATTCGTTTTAAAGGTATTGGCGAGCTTTTCTAAAAGATACCCATCATGAAAATTTTCTCCCCTCGAGGGGGAACTTCCCCCCTCATACACATTTTACCCCAGTTGAGTATCTCTATTGCAAATAATTCTTTTAAATTTCATAATGATTATTGAAAAATAATTCTCTTTATGCACATTTATACAATATTTTGTCCTATACCCCCACGTTAAAAATTCAGAAAAAGGGGGATGGCAACGCAAGCTGTTGGATAGTTTTTACCAAAAGTTAATAGGCATTAATTTATGTCAATGTGCAACTACACACCAATTTTTATGAAATTCTTTGTAGTAGTACCTGAGATAAAGTGGCCACAAAACTTTGTCACACACACACAGAGACAGACATTTAAAAAAAATGGTCAAATTGTGTTATACAGCTTCTCAAAACGTGTAAATCCCTCAAAAACCCGGGGTCGAAAATTTTTAGGAATCCAATGATTTCTACTATTAAATATAGAAGAAAGTTAAAAAAAAAAAAAAAAAAAACTATATTTTTTATTTACGATATCTTCGTTAAGATTACATGAAAAATTTAATACACAGATGCTCCTAAAATCGCAAATTTTAATAATTTATAGAAAAATCCATCATTATTTTAACTTTTAAAAATCCTAAATTGAAATATAAATCGAATTTTACAAAAGAACGACTTTTTACATCAACTAAAAAAGTACCCTTTTCTGAAATACTTTAGGATAACTGCAAATTAATTACTATATTAATGAAACAGAGAAATATGTTTCCTGCTTTATTCCTTTTCTTATTTTAAAAGATTTCTATTATATATATGCATATAAATAGGTGTGTGTGTGTGTGTGTGTGTGTGTAGACAGATAGATAGATATATTTTTCCGTACACAGATATTTATCGTACATCTACAATAGTTTTTTATGATTAATTGGAGAGTCATTGTTATTAAAATATACTGTTAGAAGAAAAAGGAATATATTTCAGCATTTCAGCATTAATTTCTCATTAATTATAAACATAACATAATTAAAAGCAAACACGTTTTATTTATGAGACAAAAAATTTTAAGTTAAAATACATTTAAAAAACAAAAATTACATATAAAAACAATTAAAATCAGACGTTTCGAAACCCGTCCAGGTTTCCTCATCAGTAATTACAACATAATATGCAAACAGGATATGAACACTCAAGGAATTTAAAGGAGTACAGAATATTGAGGAGCCAGTGCGCATGCTTCATTGATAGTGTGGAGATGCTTGGCAGTGTGCCAGCTCTCAAGGAAAATACGCGATTTATAATTATGAACACCAGAATTTAAAATTTTTATATTATCGAAGTCAGGAATATGATCGGTTTCTATTGAATGGATTACAATTTTAGAATTTTGGTTGCAATTTTTAAAAGATCGTCTGTGTTCTTGTAGTCTAATTTTTGCTGTACGGCCAGTTTCACCTATATAAACAGATTTGCAATTTTTACATGGAATTAAATATATTACACCAGTTAAATCCAGAGAAGGGGTTATGGGTTTAAAGTTGAAAAGGACGTTTTTTAATTGTTTAATTGGCCGGAAAGCAGTATAAATATTATGTTGTTTAAGTAATTTAGAAATAAATTCTGAAGGAAAACCAAAATATGGCATAGAAATATAACTGTTTTTATTAATAAGTGAATTTTTCATTTTCATTGGAGTAGAGGGGGAATTTGCAGGAGGAAACGAAGGAGGGGGGAAGCTGATAATGTTTTCACGATAGATTCGTTTTAACCAATTAAGAGGGTAATCGTTATTTATTAAATCCTGGAAAATTTTTTTAATTTCCAACTTAAAAAGTGTCTCGTTACTGCATAACCGAAGAGCTCTATTGACCAAAGTTCGGAAGACTGCAATTTTATGCGAATTAGGATTAGCGGAAATATTCTGTAGCTCCTCCTGTAGGAAATATTCTATTAGCTCCTCAATATTCTGTACTCCTTTAAATTCCTTGAGTGTTCATATCCTGTTTGCATATTATGTTGTAATTACTGATGAGGAAACCTGGACGGGTTTCGAAACGTCTGATTTTAATTGTTTTTATATGTAATTTTTGTTTTTTAAATGTATTTTAACTTAAAATTTTTTGTCTCATAAATAAAACGCGTTTGCTTTTAATATATATAATTGAGACGGTTTGATGTTTGTGTACGTTAAAAACATAAGTTTATATCATAGAAAACATACATTTCTATCATTATATAAACATTTCACCTTCCATGTTGATATGTATTTAAATATTTTGCAATATAAAAATTCTAATATACAAATTTCTCTTTGTGAAATCCCTGCTAACATAGCATTTAATGTAGCATAACCGTGGAATGTAAATCCAATCTTAACGTAAATCCTTTCGGACGATCCTTACACTAATGAATAAAATGTTGTATGATATTTGTTTAGAAATATTTACATTCCACATATCGATCCATGTTCTTAAAAATATTCCAAAAGAGAAAAAATTTTGATGTTTTTATAGAATCTCAAAAAATAAATTATTTGAAAAAATAAAAAACAAAATCCCACTAGAATTCTATATATTCTGCATTTGCGATTTTTACTTTGACAATTGTAACTTATTAGCCTAACTTAAAGAATGCTACATCAAAATAAAAGTAATGCACATTCGGAGAAAATTCAAGAATTTCCATTTCCTTTTAAATGTTAAAATGAACTACAAAGAAAATGGGTTTCAGGAAATATACAATGTTCTAAAAGTGGAAAAAAATGTTTAAAGGTAAATTACCATAAAACTTTCCTTATAAAATATATTTGTCTACCGTCTGAGTGTATGGAAACATGTAATTTATTACACGTACAAAAAGAATATTAAAATTTTCTTATAGATGATTTTAAAAATCATATCTTTTTCAGCAAAAATCATATTTTATTTAGTTGAATTATTGACATTAAATTTATAGTTCATATAAATATAATTTTTATATAAGTAAAATTTTTACAAATGATTTAACAATTCACATTCATTACAACAATTATTGCTATATGCAAATAAAAATATTGCAATTTGAATTTACATAAAAAAAAAATATATATATAAATATTACAGGTGCTGTGTCTTCCGTTTTAAAAATACAATTTTATGATTTTTTTTTCATTGCATTAATTGCAAAACTTTTATTTAAAGGTATAGCAAAAGAAAAAAAAAATCGTTTAAAAAAATGATGCTAAATGGCCCGAAGTCTTAGCAGGTTATGATATATGTACTGAAATATGTTTTTGTCAATGCAAAATCAGTTTCAACGGCTACCCAATTTGTTCTTCAATGGAAGTTGAAATATCTATGCATTCGAGAATCGGCGCAACGCTTATTCGAATGAGGGCACGTATATGAGACTTAAACTTTTTATCTATGATCCTTACGTAGATATTCACACGATGTGACGCATTTCTGTCTCTCTTAAAAAAAAAAAAAAAAAATGATTTTTTAATTAATGATTCTGTTACTTTCTTCTATATATAGACATAAAATTGATTCGGGAAAATTTTCAAACTCCAGTTTTCGATGGATTTACACGTTTTAGGATATTCTGAATACGATTCGATTGCTTTTAGAAAACGTCTGTCTGTGTGCGTGTCTGTATCAAAAATTTCGTGGGCGCTGTAGCTCATGAACCAACGAACGAAATTTAACCAAAATTGGTATTTAGATTAATCCTGACATAAATTGGTGCTGATTAGATTTGTGTATCTATAGTTCAAAAGGTGGCGCTGTGATCCACTTTTTTTTCTAAATTTTCAACATGACAGTATAGGACAAAATTCCGTATAAATGTACATAATGTGAGTTATTTTTAACATGTGGCTGTAAAACTATTATAAATTATCGCTAATAGTAATAATAGACTAGAAAATAAAGTTCATGTATGTAGGAGCATCGCATCCCCTCGGGGGTATAAATTTGCAGTATGGGTATATTTCGAAAGCTCTCGTCAATATCTTTAAAACGAATGGTTGAACCGTAGATCTGTAATAATTTAAAACAATAATCTGCGATAATTTAAAACAAAATTATTGACTTTTTCCCTTTTTTAAAGGAAAAAACCAGTGTTGTGCAAGTTCACGAAAAAAACGAACTAGTTCAAACTCAAGTTCATCGTGTAAAAAACGAGTTAGTTCGCGCTCAAACTCATGTCTGACAAAAATGAACGCGCTCAACTCAAGTTCATTTTTAAAAAGGAGCAAAACTCATTAAAAGTTCATTTTTTAGTTTTTTTTTTTTTTTTTTTTTTCCTAAACCGATCTTATCCTCCGTGCACACTTTCATAGGTAATTTACATTAAAAAAAAATACCAATTACCATGAAAATTATTCGTAATTTAACGCTTAATTAAATTTATAAACTTACAACTCTTAATTATAACTCATTAATTTAATTGTGGTAAAAATTTATTTACGGACACTTCTGAATAGTGGACTCACTGTTTTTGTGTGGTTTTCTATTCTCAAATTTCCAATACGTTTGTTTATGGGTATGAGAAAACTTATTCATAGGAGACGAATTCCATCATTCTGAGATTCCGTTGTTTTGAAATATATTTTTTACCATGTTTTGATTAACTTCGATTCTTGTTTGTTAGTTCGTTTGTTTGTTTGTCCAGTACAAATCTTGCAATTGATTTTTAACTAACTTCCCGACTAGCTAGACATTTGAAACTTTAAGGATGGCTCAGAACACGGTGACAATACATTTTTTTATCCCTTTTAGTCAACCGTTTCAGGCCCCCCTACTGCCTGCAGCAGCGTTTATATGATTCGACAGAAACTTTATTTAAGTAACTTTCCGACGAGCAAGACATTTGAAACTTTCAGAATTGTTCAGAACACGGTGGAAATGCATTTTTAATACTTTTAGTCAACTGTTTCGGGTTCCTGCTGCCTTCGGCCACGTTATCAGTACAAAGCTTGCAATGAATTTTTAACTAACTTCCCGACTAGTTAGACATTTGAAAATTTCAGGATAGCTCAGAACACGGTGACAATACATTTTTTAAATACTTTTAGTCAACTGTTAGAGGTCTCTACTGCCTTCGTCAGCGTTTATATGATCCAACAGAAAATTTATTTTACTAACTTCCCGACTAGCTTCAGTTGAAACTTTCAGAATAGTTCAGAACACGGAAAAAAGGCAATTTTTAAAGTACTTTTAGTCAACTGTCTCGGGGTTCTGCTGCCTTCGGCAGTGTTATCAGAAAAACTTTGCAATCGATTTTTAACTAACTTTCCGACTAGCTAGGCATTTGAAACTTTCAGGATAGCTCAGAACACGGTAAAAAAAAATATATATTTTTAAATATTTTTAGCCAATTTTTTCAGGTCCTACTCGCTTTGGCAGCGTTTATATGGTTCAACAGAAAATTTATTTAGCTAACTTCCCAACTAGCTAGACATTTTAATCTTTCAGAATAGTTCAGAATGCGGTGAAAATGCATTTTTTAAAATATTTTTAGCCATCTGTTTCAAGTCTCTGCTGCAGCGTTCAAGTACAAAGCTTTCAATTGGTTTTTAACTAATTTCCGGGCTGGCTAGCTAGCCATTTGAAACTTTTATAATGGCTCAAAACACGCTAACAATGAATTTTTTAATACTTTCAGCCAATTGTTGCAGGTTCCTGCTGCCTTCGGTAGCGTTTATATGATTCAACAGAAAATTTAAAACATGGTACATAAAAAGTTATTTTTAACTTTTAATTATTTTTTTAATAGTGTAATGGTTTGACAATTAGTCTTTATTTAATTGCAATTAATCTTTATTTGATTACACCAAAGCCAATGTTGGCTTTTAGTTCTTGGATAAAACACTAGAAAATTTCGCTTGCTATTTAGAGTACTACAAAGGAATAAGCATGAATTTTACATAAAGTGTGTAAAAATAAAATAAAAGCTCAAAATCAAGTGGGTTTTGGAATTTTTTTATTTGGGGACCGCCACTTAACGATTTGTGATATTTCATCCAAGGTCCCTAAGACAAACCAGTAAATTGTGTTAAAAATATTTAGCTAATTCAAAAGGAAACTCAAAATAAAATTAAAACGTTAATAATAAATTAAAATAACATATAATTTAATAAGAAGTAACTTATTAAATAGAAAACAATTGTTAAATTCACAAAGGGTACATAAATTGCCCATTGGAAGAAAAATCTCAAAAGGTTTAGTCTTCCGTTTAAACGAGCGTGGAATAAAAAAGTACAGCTTTGTTTGTTTCTTTTTTTTTTTTTTTTTTTCCCGGATAATTAAAATTAGAAGCTATAATTCTTAAAACATTTATTTCTTTAAGAGAAATTTCGTAAAAATACGTGCATTTTTAATACTGTTTCCAAATAATGTGTACACATTTTTCTTTCTGTACAAGCTTGTTTATCCTTTATATATATCCAATATTGTTTATCCTCCTACAATGCTGCTGATAGAAAACTGTAAATATTTTTAAAATTACAATTATTACTATTATTACTAGCAGGCTTTGCCCGCTTCGCTGGACATCAAACTTAACTAAGTTGTCAAAATCCCATATTTTTATTAATAACCTAAGTTCTCTCTGTAATTGGTAGATGTTTTTCTCGCTCGCAACGTGAGGAGTCTGGTTCCCCCGTTCGGCAGCAAATTACCCACTTCTTACTCCCCTTTCCTCAGTGGGTGAGTTCGAAGTTTTTGCAAAATCACACTAATGCACATAATGCGTACACTTAATCAATATCCACACACCAAAATTCGCCATTCTAAGATAATTCAAAGCGAATTCAAACGGAAAAACATGTTTTTACACATGTTTATTGCCCTCCGACTCCCAGAAGGGGGGGGGGATTTCAAATTTCGTGAAATCCAGTTACAAAAAGTGCCGGATGCATACAAACAATTTACGCACAAAATTTCGTGACCACAGAAGTCTTTAATACAAAATGTTATAAATAAATAAATACATAAAGCACAACTTTAGTGTGGGACCCCTTTGGTGACTCCAAATATTTTAAGCCATTTTTGCGATGAATAGAATTGGCTATCTCAATTGTGCAATTAAAGATCTTGGCGAGAAACGTCCGAGCTACTTCGGTGCCAAATTTCAAATTTTGTCAAAGGGATCCTATACTAAAGCTGTTCCTTACACAAAATAAATAAATAAAATAGCAAAATAATAAAATAAAAACTCTTTGTTGATATTTGCAAAATAAAAATAAAAAATCTTAATAAAATCCAAATTATAATCATTTATAATTAAGGGGAGAACATAAAAGAACCTCATCTATATTAATAAAATCAGACTTTTGTCTGTAAATTTGTCGGAATCAAAAAATTTTGCGATATCTTCACGTTTTACACCCCATGAAAGCCGAAAATGATTTCAGAAAATTTTACCTGTGTGTGTGTGTGTGTGTGTGTGTGTCATCGTGTCCGAATGTCGCTTTTTTTGTCCGGGCATCACTTGAGAACGGCTGGACGGAATTCAACGGCGCTTGGCAGGAATTTAGGTCTTCACCCAACTTAAAATTATATCTGTCAACTTTTCAGAAATTCCCCCCCGTTCCCCCCTAGGGGGTAAAAGACTAAAACACGTTTGTCCGGGCATCACTCGAGAACGGCTGGACGGAATTCAACGGCGCTTGGCAGAAACTTAGGTCTTCACCCGACTTGAAATTATATCTATAGAAATTTTCAAAATTATGATTAGTGTTTAAATTGTGGGTAAAAAATGCCTTCGCATGCGCCATAAATATTTTTTCACTAAAATGCTTTGAATTGAAAAATCTATATTAATAAAATCAGAGTTTTGTCTGTAAATTTGTCGGAATCGAAAAATTTTGCGATATCTTCACGTTTCACACCTCATGAAAGCCGAAAATGACTTCAGAAAATTTTGCCTGTGTGTGTGTGTGTGTGTGTGTGTCTGTGTGTATGTCATCGTGTCCGAATGTCGCTTTTTTTGTCCGGACATCACTCAAGAACGGCTGGACGGAATTCAACGACGCTTGGCAGGAATTTAGGTCTTCACCCAACTTGAAATTATATCTATCAACCTTTCGGAAATTCCCCCCCGTTCCCCCCCTAGGGGGTAAAACACTAAAACACGTTTGTCCGGGCATCACTCGAGAACGGCTGGACGGAATTCAACGACGCTTGGCTGGAATTTAGGTCTTCACCCAACTTGAAATTATATCTATCAACTTTTCGGAAATTCCCCCCCGTTCCCCCCTAGGGGGTAAAAGACTAAAACACGTTTGTCCGGGCATCTTTCGACAACGGCTGGACGGAATTCAACGACGCTTGGCAGGAATTTAGGTCTTTACCCAACTTAAAATTATATCTATCAACTTTTCGGAAATTCCCCCCCGTTCCCCCCTAGGGGGTAAAAGACTAAAACACGTTTGTCCGGGCATCACTCGAGAACGGCTGGACGGAATACAACGGCGCTTGGCAGAAACTTAGGTCTTCACCCAACTTGAAATTATATCTATAGAAATTTTCAAAATTATGATTAGTGTTTAAATTGTGTGTAAAAAACGCCTGCGCATGCGCCATAAATATTTTTTCACTAAAATGCTTTGAATGAAAAAATGAAATATAAAAATAAATTTTTAAGTTAAAGACTTTTGTATTCGCGTGATTTTCACTACAAATTATGAAAAGATTGAAATGAAGTTTTGCCATCTGAGTTTCATACTTTAGTTAATTTTAAAACATCTAATTGTCGTATCGAAAAACTGTTTACACCCCAGGATTCAGAAAAATCACCTCTTTCATTTGGTACTGAATTTGTAATGATAGGTCTGATATTTCTAATTTATTTTTCCCTTTATCCGTTTTTCCGTTTCCACTTAAATTTCATACTTTAGTTATTTTTTAAAAATGTAATTGTCGCATCGAAAAACTGTTTGAACCCCTGGATTCAGCAAAACCGCCCCTTTCATTCGGTATCAAATTTATAAATATAGGTCTGATATTTCTAATTTATTTTACCCTTTTTCCGTTTTCAACCCAGATTCGATATGGAACAGCTTTAGTATTGGATCCCTTTGGCAAAATTTGAAATTCGGCACCGAAGTAGCTCGGATGTTTCTCGCCAAGATCTTTAATTGCACAATTGAGATAGCCAATTCAGTTCATCGCAAAAATAGCTTAAAATATTTAAAGTCACCAAAGGGTTCCGATACTTAAGCTGTGCTTTTTAGAGCTAGAGGCCTATTTCAGTCGGTACAGTTGACGAATTTTTATAGGTCACTCTTAATTAGTGCTAGAGGACTATTTCAGTCAGTTTATTGAATGGGGATTTATTGAATGAAGTCCCCCCAAGGCCCAACTTTGACATGAGTCCCCCCAAGGTACCCCTATTTCAGTCGGTACAGTGTTGTCGAATTTTTGTAATACACTCTTAATAGTGCTAAGGGCCTATATTTCAGTCGGTTTATTGAATGGGGATTTATTGAATGAAGTCCCCCCAAGGCACAACTTTCACATGAGTCCCCCCCAAGGTACCCCTATTTCAGTCGGTACAGCGTTGTCGAATTTTTATAATACACTCTTAATAGTGCTAAGGGCCTATTTCAGTCGGTTTATTGAATGGGGATTTATTGAATGAAGTCCCCCAAGGCACAACTTTCACATGAGTCCCCTCAGGCACAACTTTGACATGAGTCCCCCTCCAAGGTACCCCTATTTCAGTCGGTACAGCGTTGTCGAATTTTTATAATACACTCTTAATAGTGCTAAGGGCCTATTTCAGTCGGTTTATTGAATGGGGATTTATTGAATGAAGTCCCCCCAAGGTACAACTTTGACATGAGTCCCCCCAAGGCCCAACTTTGACATGAGTCCCCCCAAGGCCCAACTTTGACATGAGTCCCCCCCCAGGCCCAACTTTGACATGAGTCCCACCAAGGCCCAACTTTGACATGAGTCCCCCCAAGGTACAACTTTGACATGAGTCCCCCCCAGGCCCAACTTTGACATGAGTCCCCCCCAAGGTACAACTTTGACATGAGTCCCCCCACGGCCCAACTTTGATATGAGTCCCTCCCAACGCACAACTCTCCCTCATTGGGAAAAAGAGAAAAAACGTTGTTTTGCGGCTATAAGATAGTTTGGACTTCCAGCGTTATTTATTACAATATCTGCAGCTGAAACACATTGGTTTGATTTAATGAAAACTTTATCATGGAATTTAGATCGTCACGAATTAACTAAAGAAGAATTTGTCGATATTAACAAGTTTAGCAGTAGGCCTCTGGCACTAAATTAAAATTTGTCAATGTCAGATTTTCATGTTTTAAATAATGAAATAATGTCGTGTCTGTATAATTTTTTTTTTTTTTTGTATTTATTTATTTATAATACTGTCTATTAAAGACTTCTGTGGTCACGAAATTTGGTGCGTAAATTGTTTGTATGCACCCGGCACTTATTGTAACTGCATTTCACGAAATTCGAAATCCCCCCCCCCCTTCTCGAAGTCGGATGGCAATAAACATGGGTAAAAACTTGTTTTTCCGTTTGAATTCGCTTTGAATTATCTTAGAATGGCGAATTTTGGTGTGTGGATATTGATTAAGTGTACGCATTATGTACATTAGTGGGATTTTCCAAAACTTCGAACTCACCCGCTGAGGGTGGGGAAGTAAGAAGTGGGTAAGTTGTGCCGAAGACAGTGGGGACCCAGACTCCTAACATTGGGAGCGAGAAAACCTCTACCAATCACAGCGAGAACTTAGGTTATTAATAAAGATATGGCATTTTGACAAATCATTTAAGTTTAACGTCCAGCGAAGCGGGCAAAGCCTGCTAGTAAAATATAAAAATAATATTTTAAGTTAAAGTCATTTGTATTCGCGTGATTCGCATTACAAATTATGAAAAGATTGAAATGAAGTTTTGCCATCTGAGTTTCATACTTTAGTTAATTTTAAAAAATCTAATTGTCGTATCGAAAAACTGTTTACACCCCAGGATTCAGAAAAATCCCCTTTTTCATTTGGTACTGAATTTGTAATGATAGGTCTGATATTTCTTATTTATTTTTTCCTTTATCCGTTTTTCCGTTGCCACTTAAGTTTCATACTTTAGTTATTTTTTAAAAATCTAATTGTCGCATCGAAAAACTGTTTGAACCCCTGATGCAGCAAAATCGCCCCTTTCATTCGGTATCAAACTTATAAATATAGGTCTGATATTTCTAATTTATTTTACCCTTTTCCGTTTTCAACCCAGATTCGATATGGAACAGCTTTAGTATTGGATCCCTTTGGCAAAATTTGAAATTCGGCACCGAAGTAGCTCGGACGTTTCTCGCCAAGATCTTTAATTGCACAATTGAGATAGCCAATTCAGTTCATCGCAAAAATGGCTTAAAATATTTAAAGTCACCAAAGAGTTCCGATACTTAAGCTGTGCTTTTTGTATTTATTTATTTATAATACTGTCTATTAAAGACTTCTGTGGTTACGAAATGTGGTGTGTAAATTGTTTGTATGCATCCGGCACTTATTGTAACTGCATTTCACGAAATTCGAAATCCCCCCCCCCCTTCTCGGAGTCGGAGGGCAATAAACATGTGTAAAAACATGTTTTTCCGTTTGAATTCGCTTTGAATCATCTTAGAATGGCGAATTTTGGTGTGTGGATATTGATTAAGTGTACGCATTATGTACATTAGTGGGATTTTGCAAAACTTAGAACTCACCCGCTGAGGGTGGGGAAGTAAGAAGTGGTAAGTTGTGCCGAATACAGTGGGGATCCAGACTCCTCACATTGGGAGCGAGAAAACCTCTACCAATCACAGCGAGAACTTAGGTTATTAATAAAGATATGGCATTTTGACAACTCATTTAAGTTTAATGTCCAGCGAAGCGGGCAAAGCCTGCTAGTAAGGTACATAATAACAAAAAAAATTTTGTTTTACTGCAGGAAAGAAAAGTACTGCTTAATTAAATAAAAATATTAAACTAATGCCAAATATCAATATGAAAATATTTATCCACATACAAATTCCTGATTAAAATTTCATTTTATTTTTGGAAAATAAAAATATATATAAATGCGTATGTATAAATATAAAACCTTCTACCGAATCTGGGTTGAAAACGGAAAAAGGGTAAAATAAATTAGAAATATCAGACCTATATTTATAAATTTGATACCAAATGAAAGGGGTGATTTTTCTGAATCCAGGGGTGCAAACAGTTTATCGATGCGACAATTAGATTTTTAGAAAATAACTAAAATATGAAATTTAAGTGAAAACGGAAAAAGGGAAAAATAAATTAGAAATATCAGACCTGTCGTTACAAATTCAGTACCAAATGAAAGGAGTGACTTTTCTGAATCCTGGGGTGTAAACAGTTTTTCGATACGACAATTAGATTTTTTAAAATTAACTAAAGTATGAAATTTAGATGGAAAAACTTCATTTCAATCTTTTCATAATTTACAGTGCGAATCACGCGAATAAAAATGTTTTTAAATTAAAAATTTATTTTTATATTTTATTTTTCCATTCAAAGTGTTTTAGTGAAAAAACATTTATAGCGCATGCGCTGTCGTTTTTTACCCACAATTCAAAAACTAATCAAAATTTTGAAAATTTCTATAGATATAATTTTAAGTTGGATGAAGACATGAGTTTCTGCCAAGCGCCTTTGAATTCCGTCCAGCCGTTCTCGAGTGATGCCCGGACAAAAAAAGCGACATACAGACACGATGACACACACACACACCTAGACAAAATTTTCTGAAGTCATTTTCGGCTTTCATGGGGTGTGAAACGTGAAGATATCGCAAAATTTTTTGATTCCGACAAATTTACAGACAAAAGTCTGATTTTATTAATATAGATTGTTGTTGTTTTAATTGAGTGTTTAAGTTTTAAATAGGAAAAAATATTTAAGTATCTAAAGAGCCATTATACACATATATCTATAATATCATATTTAAATTCATTTACTAATTATTATTATTTAACTTATTTTATGTTATCTTCTTATTTAATTTAATTTTAAGTTTATTTATTTTTTTATTTTTTTATTTTTTATTACTATTATAGTTATTCCATAAAAATATGGTTTTCATTAGAATATTTCTTTCTAAAGGAAAAATAAATGTGTAATGACAATACTTTATTATCCACTTAAGCAAATCAAGACATGAAATAGACTAGTTTAAGTAAAAATACATTAATAATAAAAATATAAAATACTGATTGCAGAATATTTCAATTGTGTATAATTTCACACATTCCATCATTGATGTTTGTTATTTATATTTCATAACAGATTTTTTTTTTTCGAAATTTTCAAGTGAGAGATTTATTCTTCACGTTCCAAAAGCCTCTTCACCAGCGATAAACAGTCTTTCTATCCTAAGCAAGTTTCGGTGAAAACCATGGAAAACTCCGAATGGCTTGGTTGACAAGTATAACAAGGTATCGAACCCGGCACTTGTCCACCAGTTTCGACAGCTGAACCTCTCGACCACTTTACCGTGTTATTATACTGATGTCAATATCTTATTCTAATATTTTATACGATTTTGTGTCTTTTTCAATACGTTAATTCCAGTAATCCAACTTTATGTGAAACAGTATCATGTTTTGGCACGTTATGAAAAACTTTAAATTATTTTCTAAGTTTTTAAAATGGAATGTTGGTATTTATTGATGATCATGCCGGTACCATAAATGATATATTATAAACTGCTTCAAATTATTTGTGATTAAATATTTCTCATAATGTACATTTATGTCATATTTTGCCTCGTTATGTAATATTAAGAGGTTTAGTCGACACTTTACCTATCTTCACTTCTGGCATCCAAATTTCATGTAATTAATTCTACGAGAAAATTTGTTATGCAAATTACTCATTAGTTGATGCTATTTTTTTTTTTTTTTTTACTTGACCTTTACATTAAAAAAAAATCACAACAGTTAAAATAATTTTTGTTAAAAATAAAATAAAATATTAATACAAAGAGTTTTATAAGTTTTTAATATTTCATTTTGAAATCAAAAAATGTAAAAACTGATGCTGTTTTAAAACTAGTTCGACTTCTTTTATGAGGAGAAAAATCGTTATAATACACTTTTTATTTATGCTTATTGTTGCGTACTTGGGGGTTCGTGAGTTGTCCGAGAATGAAAGGTCAAACTTACAAAAATTCAGTAATTTATTCACAAAAAGTTCCAGAAAAATACAGGTCTATAAACCAAGTATCAGCTTCAATTCAAACAGTAAACACAGCTTAAACAACAGCTCTCAATAGCAAATCCACAGTACAAACTGTATAGCAATAACACATAAAGCAAGTCTCTTCCAAAGAGGCTCAAGAGCAATGACTGAGCAATGAGTTCACTAGCGAAGTTGGCTGAAAACTGAACTGAACTGACTCTCTGCCTTGGCGAGAAGCGCTCCTTATATACTGTTCCATGGAACACAGATTTTTCGAGAAAACTCTAGAAAGTGGTCAACCAATCAACTTACAGCTTCCATATTTGGTATATCCCTAATAAGGATTTTCTCGCCAAGGTCGCCAAAAAATCGCCAAGGTGGGAAAAAGTCGCCAAATTTGGTGCCAAATCCATTACCTGCCTTATTGGGCTTTTTAATGCGTTTTTAAGGGGAAATAAGGCTATTCCAACGCTAAAATGACTAGAAATAGACAAAATTAGCAATTCATCAACTTACTAAGCCTCTTTGAAAGAATTTATACAAAAATAAACACAATTATTTACAATTTCGTAACACTGCCCCCCTCCCAAGGACTGCACGTCCCGGGCAGTGCAACCCTTGGTCAAGGGGCGAAACTAAACAAATTTACACAATCTAAAACACAAAAACTAAGTTGCATATAACGATAAAATAGAAATACAAATCAAGTGAGAAATATTTACAAAATTCACAAATATGTTCAAATATTTATATACAAATATTTACAAAATTCACAAATATGTACAAATATTTATATACAAATATTTACATTACGCATGCGCAAATTTTACCAGTATTTACATTTTAAATTTTAATATTACCGTTAATTGTGGTACTTGGCTAGCCTGTTATAGTGCACCACCTTCGGTTTTGATGAAGGTGTTTTAGTGATCCGCACCACTACATCATTCAGCCTTTTTAAGACTGTGTATGGTCCGTCCCAGTTGCACTGTAACTTGGGAGAGAGTCCTTTGCGGCGAACACTATTCCACAACCAGACCTTGTCTCCTTCCTGGAACTCATGTTGTGTAGCCTTTAGATCGTACCTTGTCTTCATTTTCTCCGTTGCAATGTGAATCCGCTCCCGAGCAAAATTGTGTACGTCCTCAAATCGTGCCTGGAGACCTTGGATGTACTCCTCGGGCGATGATGGCGCATCGGGTGGACAACCAAACAGGAGATCACAAGGGAGACGAAGTTCACGTCCAAACAGCATCTGGGCTGGAGTATAGCCGGTGGTTTCATGGACAGCACTTCGATAAGCCAGCAGGAACAATGGCAACTTCAAGTCCCAATCTTGCTGGTTCCTTGATACTAGAAGAGAGAGGTTATTCAGGATGGTACGATTGAACCTCTCGACCATGCCGTCCGACTGGGGATGTAAGGGTGTTGTCCGGGTTTTGTCTATACCGAGTAGTTGACACAGTCCTTTGAAAACATCAGAGGTAAAGTTCCTACCTTGGTCGGTATGAAGTTGTAGGGGCGTGCCGTACCTTGACACCCATTGCTGCACTAGGACCTCTGCGACTGTGCATGCCTCTTGATTGGGAATGGGATATGCCTCAGGCCACTTGGTGAAATAGTCCATCACGACGAGGATGTATTTATTTCCACTGGAGGTCCGTGGCAAAGGACGCAAGATGTCGATTGCAATCCGTTCAAATGGTGCTCCCACGTTATACCGTTGCAGTCTTCCTCGACTTCGTTTCTGCGGGCCTTTACGTGCCGCACAAGCATCACAGGATTTACACCATTTCTCCATATCGTCCTTTGCCTTGCACCAGTAGAAGCGTTCCCGAACTTTCTGCAGAGTCTTCATTACCCCAAAATGGCCTCCGGTAGGAGCTTCTATGCAGTTGTTCTAAAACAGCTGGAATTTTTGATCTTGGTAATAAAATCTGCCATCTGAAGCTTTTCCCATCATCAGATTCCCACTTTCTGTATAATACGCCGTTTCTGATATGAAGAGAGTCCCAAAGTGCCCAATAACTTTTCGTATTGGGACTGAATCTGGAAATGTCCTGCCAGGTAGGTCTGTTGCTGGTCGTCTCCTTCAGCTGTAATATTGGCTTTATGTCAGGATCTTCCAACTGGGCTTGTCTAAGTTCTTCGTCACTCCAGGGATCGGGATCTTGTTCTGATGGTGTTGAGACAGTAACTTGGCAGGCAACCGGATTTATCGGCAGGTATTTCTGTTCGGTTATAGAGCAGTACTTGTAGCTTTCCGAGCAGGGCTTTCGTGACAAGGCATCTGCATTACCATGTAGAGTCCCTTTACGATGACGCATCTCAAAGTCATATTCCTGGAGGCGTTGTATCCACCTGGCAATCTGTCCTTCCGGTTCTTGAACTGAAGCAACCACGTTAAAGATTCATGGTCAGTCCTGAGCAGGAATCTTCTGCCATAGAGGTAATGATGGAAATGTTCTATGGCTTTTACGATGGCGAGTAGCTCTTTCCTGGTGGTACAGTAATTTCGCTCTGGTTTAGACAGGCATTTACTCCAATAGGCAATGACATGTTCTTGACCATCAATTTCCTGCGACAGAACAGCACCGACACTCTCATGGCTGGCATCTGTATCAAGTATGAACTGTCTGTCGGGCTGTGGATACGTCAAGATAGGCGATGATGTTAAGGCCTCTTTAAGTCGCTTGAACGCATTTTCACATTCATCTGTCCACAGGAACTTCTGTTTGGCTTCCGTCAGCTTGTGGAATGGTCTAGCAATATTTGAGAAACCCTTGACAAACTTCCTGTAATAAGTGCATAACCCCAGGAAACTTCGTAGTTGGTGTACATTTTCAGGGCGACTCCAGTTCTCGACTGCAGAGATCTTCTCAGGATAAGTTCTCACACCTTCGGCAGAGATGGTATGGCCGAGGTAGCTCACTTCACGACGGAACAAGTTACACTTGCCTGGATTCAATTTGAGGTTAGCCATTCTGAGTTTCTCTAGCACCTTTCGGATGTTTCGTAGATGGTCTTCAAAGGTGCGCCCCACAATGATAATATCATCCAAATACACCAGACAAGCCTCATAGGAAAGTCCTTTTAGCACTGTCTCCATAAGGCGTTCGAAGGTGGCAGGTGCATTACATAATCCGAATGGCATAACTTTAAATTGCCACAGTCCTTGTCCCGTGGTGAATGCAGTCTTCTCACGATCATCAGGATGTAATTCTACTTGCCAGTAACCGCTCTTCAGATCCAACGTCGAGAACCATTTATTGCCAGCAAGTGTGTCTAATGTGTCATCAATTCTGGGAAGAAGGTAACTGTCTTTCTTCGTGATGTCATTCAAACGACGATAATCCAAACAAAATCTTGTTGAACCATCCTTTTTCCGCACCAGTACTATGGGAGAGGCCCAAGGACTCGTTGATGGCTCGATGACATCATTGTGCTGCATTTCACTGAGAAGTTCCGTGACCTCTTCCTGTTTAACAAAGGGAAGTCTTCTTGGATGTTGTTTGATTGGAGGATGATTTCCTGTATCAATTCTGTGCTGGGTGATGTTCGTTCTCCCGACGTCTTCAGGTGTTCGAGAAAAAAGGTCTTTAAATTCTTGGAGTAGCTTCTCCGCAGCACATCTCTGTTCTTTTCCTAACTCTGCATTCTTGAGTAATTCCGTTATTAATTGTTCAGAAGACTTGGATTCAGTTGATTGCGTGGGGCGGTTGATGCATGTAACAGAAGTGCAGGTTGCTAACACCTCATCCTTCTTCACTGTCCGGACCTTATCGCTGATGTTTGCGACTCTCACAGGAATAGTACTCTTTGAGAGATCAACTAGAGATGAAGCTAATAGAACTCCTCTCAGGCTATTGTCTGTATTCGGGTATTCAATCAGTCCATAGCGGAAGTATTGCTTTGTAGGTGGTGTTCCTGAAACTATTGTCTCTGTGTGTGGAGGGATGGAAATTTCAGACTTGGCTGTTATCTGGCAAATTGTCTGAATGTCTTGATTTTCAGTGTTGAACACAGCGATGTCTTCCGAACTCGAATGCAGTTCATTATTCTTGAAGTCCAATTGAAAGTTAAATTTTCTCAGGAAATCAACTCCAATGATTAAAGGATCTCTTATATCAGCCACATATGCCATATGATGGTAACTGGCATTCCCAAAAGTGATGGTCAAGATCATTTTCCCATATAGTTTGATTTCGTCTACGGTCACAGTCTGGAGTTTAACACAGGGCGGCGTCCATATGATCTTCTCTTTTAGTTCTTGAGCCAAATCCGCTCTAATGATGGTCACGTTGGCTCCCGTGTCCAGAATCATCCGGCAGGCGGTGTTGTTAACTTGGCCATAGACGTAAAGTCCATTATCGTCGCCACTCATCGATGAAACATGAAATACGGTAAATTGGGGCTCTTTAATTTCAGGCAACCTCCGCCCCGCGAGATGGCCTCCTCTTAGTTTCCCTGCAGTGATGTTGAAGCCGGGTGATTTCCTATAGTTGGTCGTACAGGGCAGTTCCTCTTCACGTGACCATCCCCTCCACAGCCCCAGCACTTTATCTTCCGGTCCTTTATTTCCTTATTATTCTCCTGGCTGCGCAATCTCTTTAAGATCTCTTCGATACTTCTCTTCATTTCATTTTCACCAGCAGGCGTATCGTTTAATGAGACTGCTCTTATGGTATGGCGGTCTTTACGGGAGGCTTGTTGGGCTGCCTCTATCCTATGTGCATAGCCTAAAGCTGATTCTACGTCTCTGATGTTGGAGAGTCTCAGCGCTTTTTGAATTTCTGGATCACGAACAGCATCGATAAAGTACTGAAGAGCTAAGTCGTTTCGAGTGTCAGCATGACAGTCTGAGAATGCTAGGTGTGACAGTCTCTGAATGTCCGCTGCCAGCTCTTGCAAACTTTCGCCCGTTTTCTGGTAACGAGACTTTAGCTGGAGGCGACTAAAGTCCTTAGAACACTTCTCTCCGAACCGTAGCTCCAGTGCTCTAGTCAGGGCCTCGAAGTCGTTTCTTTCTTCTTTAGAAACATTTCTCAGGATCTCGGCTGCATCTCCCCGTAATGCTGCTGCTAAGTGGACTGACTTGGAGGTAGAGTCCCAGCCGTTAGCTTCAGCTACGATTGAAAACTGCGTCTTATATACATGCCAGGAGGAACTGCCGTCGTAGGTAGATAGCTTAATAAATTCCTGATTCTGGCTTCTTTTATCTCTCTTTTCAGTTTCCTGAGGCATGGATTCTAACTTTTCTTCAAGATTCCGAATCTTGCTCTGCAGATCATTCCCTATTACTTTTCCGTTCCACTCTTCTTTCATTTTTCTTTGAAGATCTTCCTCCATTCTCTTAAACTTGCTTTCTATCTCTGAAAACCTTCCTTTCAGCTCTTGATCAAAGTTTTCTTTAACTTTCTCCTCCAAATTCTCTTCTATCTTCATGAATCTCTCTTCAAAATTTCTTTCTACTTTCATAACTTTCTCTTCTATTCCATCCATTCTATTTTCCATCATCGTTAATTTACCCTCTATTGATTCTTTCGCCGTTGAAAGCTCTCTCTTCATCTCATCTTGATTAGATTTAATTTCTTCGGTCAAACTGGCTTCCATCTTTTCCTGAACTGCATTTCCTTCATTTCTTCAGTCAAACCGTCTTTCAATTCTCTTTGTCCTTCTTTCATTTCTCTTTGTCCTGTTTCTATTTTCTCTATCAATCCGGTTTCCATCTTTTCCTGTCCGGCTTTCATTTCCTCTATCAATCCAGCTCTTAGCTCATTCATCTGAGCAGTGAGTTCTTCTAGAAATTTCTTCATTTCTTGCTCCATAACTCTCGTTATCACCATTCACAGACAACCCCGCTTCTGACACCAGAAATGTTGCGTACTTGGGGGTTCGTGAGTTGTCCGAGAATGAAAGGCCAAACTTACAAAAATTCAGTAATTTATTCACAGAAAGTTCCAGAAAAATACAGGTCTATAAACCAAGTATCAGCTTCAATTCAAACAGTAAACACAGTTTAAACAACAGCTGTCAATAGCAAATTCACAGTACAAACTGTATAGCAATAACACATAAAGCAAGTCTCTTCCAAAGAGGCTCAAAAGCAATGCAAGCACTAGCGAAGTTGTCTGAAAACTGAACTGAACTGACTCTCTGCCTTGGCGAGAAGCGCTCCTTATATACTGTTCCATGGAACCCAGATTTTTCGAGAAAACTCTAGAAAGTGGTCAACCAATCAACTTACAGCTTCCATATTTGGTATATCCCTAATAAGGATTTTCTCGCCATGGTCGCCAAAATAATCGCCAAGGTGGGAAAAAGTCGCCAAATTTGGTGCCAAATCCATTACCTGCCTTATTGGGATTTTTAATGCGTTTTTAAGGGGAACTAAGGCTATTTCAACGCTAAAATGACTAGAAATGGACAAAATTAGCACTTTATCAACTTACTAAGCCTCTTTGAAAGAATTTATACAAAAATAAACACATTTATTTACAATTTCGTAACATTATTTTATTCATTTATTTGAATAACTGTATTTATTCATTATTATTAATTTATTACTATTAAGTCTTAAATATCTGCAAACAAAGCGATATATTTTTCAAGCAATATATTTTAACCGAATACGTGTGTTTTGTTTATACATAAGACTCTTGTTCATATAACAGAATAAATATAAAAAACATGACTTTAAATACATCTTAAGATTAAAAATTACTTTTCAAAAACGATAAAATCTAAAATAATAATAATAATAATAATAAAAGAAGTAACAGGTTAAATATTTTTTGTTAAAAATAAAAGTGTTCTTCAGTTTTTCTGTCTCATTTAAATCTCTAGGCATGCCATCTGGAAATGGAAAATAAAAAAAGAAATAGGCCGACAAAAGAATACACACAACACGTCCTTTTAAAAAGGGAAACGGACAGCGTCTCAAATCGACAGCAATAAATCAATTCCTGGAAGACAACAGATATCCAACATTCTCAGGACTAGAGAGAGCCTGGACGTTCTGTAGACTCAAGACTATTATTACAATTACAATAGTTTACTTTCATGTCGGGGAACCCACATAGGCAACCGGCAACCTTTTAAAAATCAAAGTCACCGAATTTTTGTACGATACAGGAGACAAATTTCACCGTGACGTCCTCTCTAAGCAATTAGCAGAAATTCTATTTCGCAGAAGAGAAGCAAGGAAGGAAAACACAATTGTATCTCATCCTCTACACACCATAATGCTACACACAGTAGGGGGTGTTGTCATCTCACAGCTCTTTCTTATTTCCCCTCCCTCCCAACAAAAATAAAGGAAAAGGAAAAGACTTCTGCTAAGTGCTATCAGAGAAAATGATTGTTTACACTTCAATATGTCAATAATCTTGATCTTAAATTTTAATATTACATTGACAGATAGCTACTTTAAAAAAATATCAAAAAATGTAGATTATTGTGCCGTTTAACAAACGTGGTGATGTGAGTATGTGCTATCAGGAGGGGGGGGAGGTACAAAATTTCACATAAACGTGTATTATGAGGATTATTTTTATGTTACAAATGTTGGATAAATATTTAAATGTCGTTTATGATACTGGCAAGAACTTTACTAACTGTGCATAGTCTGTTTTGAAATGTTTGTAAGTTATTCGATATTTGCGATTTGCTTAACTCCATGGAGTTGCATGAAAACAAAATAAGAAATTGACTTAAAAAATTTAATCATAAAATTAAGATAAGGTAAATGTATCGAAGCGCAGTTAGGGTAGCCAAATAGGTAATGCATTTCATATCATTCTACGACCGTATCTTCATTTCTGTTAAAATGAATATAATATGCGCTCTAGTAGAAACTTGTGAGAACAAGAGTATGACGGAGAATTTAGTAGACGAACTAGTTTTTATTATTACTGTAATATAATACTGCGTCACATATAAAAGTTGTTTACAAAGCGAAATCATTTGATTGCTTTTATCTTAATGTTAATTGAAAAACAGTCTAATGTTAAAGAATAATGAATAACTTTTTAAAAAATTATCCGTTTTGGAGTTCTAAAAACTGCAGTTTTTAAATTACAGCGTACTTATTTCCCATACATAATCCATTAAATTTGTAAACATTTGTTGGTTCATTCTTGAGAATCATTCACATAAGACCATAGAGCATTGTTGCAAAACGGAAGAAATATTTAATTTAATTTAATTTGTAATATGTTATTTTGATCTTAAAATGAATTTTTAATTATATTACAAAATACAAAATGTGATATAAAAAATAAGTAGTGATTCAATTTTTTTGAAAATTCATTTAAATTTAATGACCAGCGAAGTGGCATAGTCTGCTATGTTTGTAATATATGCACAAAATTTAAACAAAAATGAAAAAAATAATAGGCTGGTTTAAAAACATTTGATTTCCATCTTCCGTCCCCCCCCCCTTGCCCCCCTTCAACTATATATTATTTACTATAATTTTAATAAATATTTAAAGAAAGTTATATTTATACAAAGTTCCAGAGAAATAGTTAACATTGTGATACAAAAACAACCATTTCGCGCCAACCCCCATCCCCACCTTCCAAGATATGTGTAATTTACATAAAGTTTTATTTCAATCTATAATAGATTGGTTTAAAAATATCCTTTTTGCATCGAAAGAACCTCCTTGCCTTCCTAAGCTATATATAACACTTATTGTGATTTTCATAAAAAATAAGTGATAATTATTCAACATATCGTTAAAATCGGTGACAAGGTGATAGAAAAAAAATTATTTCCTTCCGCCCCCTTCCTTCATTATTATTTCCTTCAGCCTCCGAAGTATGTGTGACACAGTATTTTTGACATAAACAGCAAAGAAAATTAGGTTCATTAAAATCAGTAAGAAGGTGATATAAAAACAATTATTCTCTTTTAATCTGCTCTTAGCCCCCCTTCCCCGCGGTATATACTAAATGAAAGTGGTGCCAATTTAATTGATTGAAATTTCTAAAAATGTATTATGAAAAATCATTGTTTAAATTCATTATTTAATGTTTCTTGTTTTTGCGATTTGAAAATTGCAAAAATGCCCCTTTTTTCGGTGCCCTTTTTTCCGGGTGCCCTTTTTACCAGTGCCTTTTTTTTTTTCCAAATTCTCTTTTTTTCCGAGATCCATTTTGCTCAGTTATTTTCATTTCTGTCCTTTTCTTCTTCTACTTTCCTTTTCATATTTCAGACAGAAATATTTAATATGAGTTTGAGCTTGAATTGCTTTTTCACGCTCAAGTTCGTGTAAAAAACGAACTACGCTCAACTCAAGTTCATAATTTAAAACGAGCGAAGTTCAACTCAAAACTCAAAATTTTTGAGCTACGCTCACGAACGCGTTCAAATGAACGCGTTCGTGCACAACACTGGAAAAAACGTATTTCTTCTGACATTGGTAGAAAATTGACTTTCTTTCAGCACTTATAATTCTGTCAAAGAAAAATCGTCTATATTTATTATACAAAATAATTTAATAAATAATTTGTATTACATGAATTTTGTGTAAAATTATATAGTAGAATAAAGTCTTGTGGTGGGCGCATCATACTAGTTTTTCTATTACTCTTTTGCGCTTTGCAATATGCTGTGAAATGTCTAATTAAGTGTTTTTATGTCCTTGTGAGTATGCCTTGTTCGACCTGATTTTTTAACCTTTAATGATCATGGATCCAGATTGTGCCCCAAAAGAAAAAGAGCACATAATTTAAATTTAATCTAATCACGTTTTTAGAAAGCTTTTTTCCATTAAGAATAAGAGATCCATATCAAGAAGAATTAGTATAAGTTAATGTGTCTGTGAATAAATGCCAAGCTTTGATTGAAAAAAAAAAAAAATGATTCATAGAATATTTAAATTGAAACCATACTGGTAAAAAAAATGGTGGATTGGAAAATGCAATAATTCAAAAACAAAACCAGAAGCTGGCGATGCTGAGTTACCGAATAGGATTATCAAAGCTAGCAAAGTACGGGCTAACATAATTTAGACAATTAACCTCTATGAATTAACTCTAAATGTGAATAACTAAACCAGGGATGAAAGAGTTCTGCTTTTTCTGCCACCAATATTTCTATACAGAATGTTATATGATATGACTACAATTATTATTATTATTATTATTATTATTATTATTTGACTTTCTCGGTTAGAAATTTTTTCAAGAAAATGCCGGTGACGAAGAAATGAAACTGTTTCATGTAGGCAAACATTCAGAGAATTTTTTGACGAATTGAAAGACATATGCGAATCTAAATATTCTTCAAAGAAGACTACTAAACTGAAGCAGATTTTATTTTTAAGACTGTCGGAACAAGAACTTATGAAAGATAATTTAGATTATTATTATTTTATTTTTTTAATTTATTGATTAGGTTAAAGAAATCAATATCTAAGATAGTTTATTAACTGCATTTTTATTGTACAGTAAACTGAATATTTTGAAAAGTTTTGAATTGATATAGAATCGTGTGGTGAACTTTCATCACCAGAAACACTGAAAATAAAGTGTCTAGAAAACGAGACTAAATAAAAAAACATTAGGCACCAACGATTCACAGAAAATTATCTATTCAAATGTTGGGAGTAAATACCCTGAGAATTAAATTGTTATGGGACAATTTAAGGACAAAATTATGCAAATAAAATGTAATTATTGTAGTACATACAGGCATAAGGCAAACGAGTGAGGCAAAAAATTTAAAATAGAAACCTTTCCTAACTTAAAGAAAACCTAAAGAAAAGTCATATTACTTACGATTATAGTTGCCAACTTCGCACCTTTTTATTACAAGAAAAAAAAAAAAAAAAAAAAAAAAAAAAAAAAAAAAACTTTATCAGTGACAATTATTACAGTTCACTGATTAAATAAAATAATTTCTGTTAAATTTTTTTGATAGCCAAAAGGTTCTAAGTTGGTAACTATGTTTACAATCATGAAAATCAGATAGAAAGAACTGATTCTGCTTAAATGGCGCTTGTTTAGGAAGTATACATTGTTTTCCTGATATCGGAGCTCTAAGCCATATGTGTACAGGCATCAAAATGTATTATGAACTATGTGAAGTGTCAGATACATATTATAGAAAGTTTTCTGACGGCAAGAAAATACTATTACTTACCTGACTCTAACACTTAAACTTAAAGAGAATAATATTTTTTTTTTAATCTATTTTTCTTCTAGGAAATTGAAATTTTATGTGACAAGAAATTTTACTATATTTCGATTATTTTTTCTTTTTTCTTTTACTTTCTCAATTGTAGGAACTATTTAGTAAAATTAAATGAAAAAGAAAACACTAAAATATCATGGTTAAAAAAAAAAAAAAAAAAAAAAAATGGAAGAAGAAACATAATTATGAAATTGAAATTTTCTCTCCTCCCACAATAGTTTTCCCTCAAAATGATAAGTTTCCACCCCTCTTCCTGCTTATACGGCGATTTTCACTTGCAAAGAAAACATAACAAAAGTATATAATTACATCATCATCAGTTCCTATGATTTTAATGTATGTTTAACCCTTTGCCGCTCCTAACGCCATAAAGTTCTCTAAACATTGTTTCCAAATTTAGGGACTCTTTTATTCAACTGTCATCAATAATTCTGAGGAATGATATTTGATAACCATAATGATTGAATAACTTTCGAAGTTATTAGGCAGCCGTTGCAATTAAAAATAAGGGATGGACATTGAATGAAAACTCTCCTAATTTTGGGAACACTGACCAGAGGAATGACATTAAATAAAAACGGCAAAGGGTTAAAAATTATTTTTTATGGAAAGGTGATCTAAATATTCAATAAAAATAGTGGAATTATTGAAGTGGTTTTGTTAAAATATTGAGCTGTCAGAGAGATTTTAATACTAAAGAAAATTTTAAATGTTTTATATAATGCTAACTTTTACCGTAACTTCCGGTATATAAGTCGCTGGTCTACTGCACTAGTCTTACTTCAGGAAATTTGTATAATAAATTGACTATTTAAAAAGTTGTGTCTCTCGTACATGTATAATTATATGTGTTAACTCTTTACGTTCATTAATTTCGACGCAAAAAAAAAAAAAAAAAAAAATCGCATCATTTAACTTTTCTTTTTTTTTTTTTTTTCGTGCAACAGTATTTAATTTTTTCTTTCGCTTGTTTTAATTTATTTTTTAACTTATGTTCATTCTCTGTTCAGTAGATAGAAGCACTACTCCAGAATTTAAAAATGTTTCGGAGGAAGCTAAATGCGTGAGTCCGTTGAAATTTCTTACTAGGCACATGGTTTGCATAACTGCCAACCATCTCATTAAGAAACGGAATATTTTTAAACCCCCTACCCCTTTTCTTTTTGAGTAATTTTATACTTACAAAGTTTTTAGGAATCATAAAATAAAACTGTATTAACGTTTAATGAATTCAAATTGTGTAGGTTTCACATCAAATATTTTTCAAAAACTTTTTTTTTTTTCCTCCAATTAGTTTAGAAATTTTTAATATGAATTACATTGTGAATATTAAAGGTTGAAAAAAAAAATCTAATGCACAGTAGAATTTTTTAACTTCACCAAAAATTTACAATAAATGACGATGCGAAACTGCATAACGAAATTCTTCAGTATTCTACTTGTTATTACCTCTTTAATACATCCCATGATGATATACACTAGTGTGGTAACCGTTACTGTGGAAAATAAGAAATACCTCAACAACAATGTTGTTAAAGCAGCGCGTGAAACGATTTTCTAAAAACTCACGTGTCCTCCGCTCTAGTAACTGACTGAAAAAAAAAAAAAAAAAGTTTTCCGCATGCAACACATTAAAAGCAAATTTCTTTCTAAAAATAATATCGATAAAAAATAATGTAAACCCGTTCTCTTTGATAAAACAAGTTGTATTCTATTAGGTTGATTCATAAATAATTTACGATGCAGTTAAAATAGATTACACACCAATAACACTATACAACGAATATTTAGGTATTAGTTCCTGCCGAAGAATAAGCCCCTCTCACATTTATCTTGTTAAGTCTTTGTAGGTGGAGTCTTAAACAACTTCCTTTGTTTTTAACTTCCTTCTGTCCGCGCATTTATTTTGCATTCATTTAGTTATGAAATTATATCAATTTGTTATCTATTCACCATTTTTATGTATGACGTTTTCCCATCTTCTTGGTAGTTTATATATTCCTTTCTTGTAAAAGGTGGTTGATTTCGATTGGAAGAAATTTTCAACAGCCTGTTTGACTTATTCTTCAGATTTGAACGTTTTTCCTTTCAAAATGTTTTGTAAGAAACAGAAAATGTGAAAATCTGTCGGGGCAAGGTTCGGAAAGTAAGGTGGGTGCGGTAAAACATACCATCCGAGCTCTAGAATTTTTCCTGAATCACTCTTGCTGTATGTGATCTTGCATTATCATGTAAAATAATGACGTTTTTGCTATTGGCGAGTGTGGGAAGTTTTTCATGAAGTTTCTCTTTCACTCTTTACAGTTGCTGAAAATGTATGTGTGCAGTAATTGCTAAATTTGACTTTAATAACTCGTGATGGATTAGTCCTCGACAATCCCACCATACACACAATAAAATCATGGATGTCAGCTTTCGAATCTAATAAGGATTTTTGTTCCTTATCAAGCCACTGTCTTTTACAGATTATATTCTCATACGTAATCCATTTTTCATCGCCAGTTATTATCCTATCTAAAAAATGCTTTGACCATTGGTTCAATGCAAGTAACGCCCAAACACACTACATGCTGAATGCAGGGGGAGGAGCTTATGTTTGAAGCTTTATATTCATTGAATAATGTTTCTGGCGTAAAGTTTAACTAAACTGCATCGGAAATTAATTATGAATCAACCTAATACATTTATGCTTTTGATTTTAGAAAAAAAAAAATCTGACATTGAAAGGTCTTTGGTATAAATTGTGCTGACATTCAACACATGATTACGTGAGCATATTTCATGTTTCTGTCCGCCCTGAGCAATTATTATTATTTTTCTTTTTCGTAATACACAACTCTTTTAAAAGGAAACATTCGACAACAAAGGGTAATATCGCAATTTTATTCTATTGCAGACACGCAGATGGAAAGATATATATATATATATATATATATATATATATATATATATATATAATTTTTTTTTTATCAACTTAACATTTTCATATTTTTCAAAGAGACGCCCAGATGATGCAACATTTTTGTTTAATTAAAGAAAATAGTTTGAAAATAAGTATAAAAATAACATGTATATTTATTTAGTACATATTTCTAAATACGTTACATATATAGTTAAGTGTTGGCGGGTGTTTTCGTGTACCGTAAAATATTAAAGGAAAAATACATAGTGTGTTTTCTGCTTGAATAAACTAGAGCGTCTACGTTGAGGGGTTAAGAACTTGAAGTATCTTTACCATTTCAAAATAAAGCATTTTTTATGTCACCTTTTTTTTTTTTTTTTTTTTTTGTAAACTTAATGTTTACTAATGTTTTATTTTAATTTGTTTATTTTATTTTATTTTATTTTTGTTGTTGTTGTTATTTTATCATTGTTAATCTTATAATTGTTATATCAAAATTATATAGTGTAAAAAAAAAAAAGAAAAAACTAAAAACACAAAATTCTTTGTTATTAATTAATATCCAATCCATTACATAAAATGCTTACATAGTTTGAATTCTTGTAAAAATAAATATAGTGTTAGTGATGTAGCAAGCATTTTACTTCGGAGGGGAAGGCATATCAAGATAATAATCCTTTAAATTATTAAATTTAATAATTCACTTCTATTATTTTTAAACCTAAATAATGTATGGAATGTTTTGCCGAAAAAAAAAAGAAGAAATTTCAAATATGTTTTTTAAATAATCGGGATTTCTATAGTCTGTATTTTCAGAAATTGTCTTTTTAACTAGAAATTTTCTAAAATACATTCCGATGATCAATTAAAGTTAAAATTGCTAAACGTTATCAGAGACGCGTCTTTTCTCGATGACTTTCTACAACTATTTATTGAAAATGAATTTGTTATAGGCAATTTTTACAACATAAATTGCTCTACAAAATTAGTGATAGAAAAATCCAAGCAAATTGAAAAACCCTATGTACCCTTTATGTTAATGAAAAAGTCAGAGAACAAATTAATATTGCAGAAACCTTTGACGTTTTAAGAGATGTTTTATTATTTCCGTACAAAATTGCAATTTTGTCTAATAGTTCATATTTCTTTTTATTATTATTATTATTTTCTTACGTATATTTTTATCAGAATCAGAGGGAATATTCATTTGTTTATCTTTTAAGATAAGTATATTGTGTTGTATAGGAAAGGGTTTCTTTCCCATGTTATAATTTTCTTGGTATTATTATTATTTTTTTTTTTTTTTAACTTTCAAAAAAATTACTTCATCACTAATTAAATCGGTATTGTTTTTACAACAGTCATATTCTGTAACACAGCTGCCAATAGTTCCTATTTTTGGATACAAGTATTTATTTATAAAAAATTGTATTTTATTTAATTATAGAAAATCTCTACGAAAGACTATAAAAATTACTATAAAAAAATACCGATATCCAAAAATCAGTAAATTTCAAAGTTTTGCTCTAATGAAGAAGACTGATTCATAATTTATACAGTTCATTTCATTCTTGTATCTGGATATAATACGAATTGATCATCTACGCGAATAAATCTACATAATTAAATTCTTTATTTCTACAAGAGCTTCATTAAAACTGCATTTTGTCATATAGACGTGTGTATCGTCCCACCTGATTGACTGCAAATGTGGACAATGCTTTTAGAAGAGATTGAGAAAAAAACTTTATGTGAACATTTATTAAGAGATCACCTTTAATTATTAACCTATTAAAAAAAAATAACTTTAATTGAAATAACAACCGATTTGCAATTCAATATTTAAACAAAAATAAATTTCTAGAATTAAGTTACAACATATTTATAATTAGTATTTTCATTGTTTTTTTTTTTTTTTTCTTTTTAAGATTCCGTTTCGAAGACTTCAACATCTCAAATGATATAATAACAATGTTCCCGGATAAAACATTTTTTTTTTTACAAGCCTGTATTTTTTAAAAATGTTCTCCTTATTATATATATATATATATACCCTTTTTACTTAAAATAGAGGTACAAAAATGCCAATATATTAAAAATATGCTCAAGATCTCATACTTGAAAACTGCATAGAAATTAAATGTTTTAAAATAAAGTCAGTAATAAATTCTTCAGTAGTATAATAATAGAATCCCAAATTGATCATAGCTGCCTACCATTCCGAAATTTTGGATATCATTATTTTTTAATAGAACTTTTTATAAACTTTTCTAGCAGTTTTACATGATTGTATAAGATGAAAAGTTTTATAAGAATAGCTTCATTAACATAGAAACAGTTGGTAGTTATAAGAGTGTTGCAAATCTAAAAAGGCTGGCAGTGAACTTCCAGTCGAAAATATTTTATTCTACTACCAGATGTCTAGAGCTTTTCATATTACAATGTGTTTTTATGTCGACTTTTGCAAATGAGAACCTAAAGCGCTAAGAAAGTTGGTTTTCTTGAAAGCAAATTTTCCTGTTTTTAAAACGAAAATTTATGAACTGAAAACATATTTGTAATTAATTACATTTCTGAGAAAATTCGTAAGTATTATTATAAAAATAAAATTAGAAAATCAATTGTTTTTATTTAAATTGGGTTTGTAGGTTGTAAGATACTCAGAGGTCGTAGTCTCCACCTTTTCTTTTCAGAACACTTTGAGAAATGAGAAATGTATGCATTTTATTATCTTTTTTTTTTTTTAATATATATTTTTTTATTATTTAATTGTTGTTAAAGCTTAAAAGATGTTTAATTTTTCATAATAGGGATCGAAAGCATATTTTTAATTAATTATAGTTCTGAGAAAATTCGTAAGTATCATTATAAAAATAAAAACTTAAAACCAATTATTTTCTATTTAAATTGGATTTGTACGTTGTAAGATACTCAGACACCGTTCTCAACTTTTATAATTTATTCACAGTCATTTTTTTTTATACCCGCCTCTTTTTCATACCTGAAATTTTGAAAAATCTTGAAATTTTGAAATTTTGAATAATTTTCTTCTTATTTAATCGTTGTCACATATTAAAAAGAAAAAATCTACTAAATTTTTGGTGCGAAAATTAGGTGGGGCTAAAAATGACTGTGAATAAATTATAAAAGTTGCTAACGCTGTACTCAGAGGTCGTAGTCTCCACATTGTTTTCTTGACACTTTGAGAAAGGAGAAATGCATGGATTATTATTATTTTTTAAATACATTTTTTATTATTTTAATTGTTTTTAAACTTTCATAATTGGGATCGAAAACATATTTTTAATTAAATATAATTTTAAGAAAATTCGTAAGTATCATTATAAAAATAAAAGCATAAAATCAATTGTTTTCTTTTGAAATTTTGTTTGTACGTTGCAAGATACTCAGAGGTCGTAGTCTCATCCTTTTTTTTTCATGACACTTTAAGAAATGAGAAATTTATTCCTTCTTTATTATCTTTTTATGTTTTTTATGTTTTGTTTTTTTTTAGTTTTTTTATTTTAATTGTTGTTAAAGCTTAAAAGATGTTTAAATTTTCATAACTGGGATCGAAAACATATTTTTAATTAATTATAATTCTGAGAAAATTCCTAAGTATCAATATAAAAATAAAAATTTGAAATCAACTGTTTTTTATTTAAATTGGGTTTTACTTTGTAAAACCCAATTTAAATAAAAATGGAGGTCGTAGTCTCCACTCGGAGGTCGTAGTCTCCAACTTTTTTTTTCAGGGCACTTCAAGAAATGAGAAATTTATGCCTTTTTTGCTAACACTTTTTTTTATACAATAATTTGTCTACTGTTTAATTACGACAATTGGTTTATAAATATGATAAAGATTTCTCTAAGAAAAAAAAGTGGTGGTAAAAGAGGTAAAAACTTTTCATCCGTGAAAGTGTCTTGAAAAAATGACTACGGACCCTGAAGATACTTGGAAAAATATATATATATATATATATATATATATATATATATCAGGGATGGAACACGGGCGCAGAATTCATACCGGAATTCGTTTAAGAAATTTCTCTACCTATAATATCGTTGATTTAAGAAGTAGAAAATTTTCTTACATTGATAGTGGTATGAATTCTGCACCCATGTTCTATCCCTGATATATATATATGATACTTACAATTAACAAGCTAATGATAATTACACGAAAGTTATACATTAATAAACACTTAAACCGTTTCATCTTTTAATGGAATATATTTTTTAAATAAAAAATAGTATTATTTCACATTATTTATTTTATCCTACTGTATCAAAAGTCGTACGTAAATAAAGTTTTTTTTTTTTTTTTTGTTATTATGTAATGTCTGATAAAATTATTTATTGTGTTTCTTTCTTTATTCTTTAATTTAATAAGAATGAATATATACAAATTATCTGGCACTTTATATATTTCGTTAGATGTAAAGTATACATTAAATATACAAAAATAGGTAAATAAATAATATTTGAAACTCCAGTGTTTTAAAGATTAGATTCTTTTATAAACAAACACATCATTCAAGTAAAAGAAATAGATTGATTTCTAGATCTTGAAAGGAAAACATTCATTTAAGTATCTGATTTTGTGAACTTAAATTTTCTTTGACATTTCAAAGGTCATTGATTTAAAATATACTGACATTCAACATCTGATTGCGTCAGCGTTTTTTGTGTTTTCTTTGCCCTCCTTTCCCCTATAGACATTTTCCTGAAAGGGAAGCTTTCAATCACAAACGATATTATTGCGTTCCTTTACATTCAGGTCACGAAAGTTAGAGGTTAAAGAAAAAAATAAATTCCATAAAAAGTGAAGAAAATAGCATGAAAAATTTTTCCCGTACCGAGATAAATGAATGATTTCTGATTAAATTCTAGAAACTGATAAAAGTGTGAAAAATCTTGAAAATTTATTATAAGATTTATATTTTTGTTAAACCTTTGCAAAAGAAATCATTTATTAAAAAATATATTTTTACTCCTATATTTTATTCTTCGTGATATTTTTATTTCATAAATGATTTTTAAATAAATACAATTGGGTTACAAATTATTATATGTACACAAGAGATGGAATATTAGCTCAGAACTCATATCATTACATATAGAACAACTTTTACACCTTCTGAAACCAACGAGTTTAAACGTAACGAAATTTCTTAAAATTATTGGTGTCAGTTGAATAAAAAATTCAAGCAATCTTTACCAGGTGGCGCTGTCTACCGTTTGAACTGTTGACGAATTTCCGTGCCACGTGGAAGGGAAGGCATCTAGTTTAGGAGGCAATGGTTCCACTAACATAGTAGAGGTATTTATAATTAGAAAAAAATTCAACTTTTTAATTTCTTTATATATATATATATTACTTTAACAACAACAAAAACAAAATAACAATCATAATATTTAAAATACTAATTAGCAATTCTCACATTATTCCTAAAATTTTACCTGCATTTTATTTTGTTGTCAAAAATATATTTTTCTTGGAAATTTTAGTTCTAAATTATTACGTAAAAAGTGTATTGTTCTGACATACCTGCCAACAATCTAATTAATATTCCTTGAAATTGTTAGTCCCGCCTTTTTTCAATATCGGTCATTTTTAACAATATTTTTCTTCATTAGCAGGAAATTAAAACTTCTTCACACACCATAAATTTTAAATCAGCACAACCGGTTTCGAAAGGACGTAGCCTTTCTTCATCAGGTGCAAACACGTGCAACTGCCTTGGAGGCAAAAGCAAGACATGCACGTGTTTGCACCTGATGAAGAAAGGCTAGGTCCTTTCGAAACCGGTTGTGCTGATTTAAAATTTATGGTGTGTGAAGAAGTTTTAATTTCTTGCTATTGTCTGTACGCCAGTTTTTGAATTTTTCTTCATATTAAATCATAATTGCATTTGGAGAAAATTATGTGGTGATGAATATGGGGCAAATTCTAACAACTTTATGAAACATTAGTTAAAATGTTGAGAACTATGTCTTCAAGAAGTAATGGCAATCTAATAAAATGAGCGAAAAGTATAGGAACACTCTAAGGTCAATTTCGATTTTTTTATTTATTTTTTATCACTGTGTGCTTTACGATCGAATTTTATGAAATATAAATATGCATTCAATTATCATTGCACATTGAACATATATTAGGTTATATTAACTTTTGGGGTGTTATTAATCACCCACCGCTTTATGTATAGAACAATATCTCCTTTATTCTTCTTAAGAACAAAATATTAATATTCAAATAAAATAGTTAAACAGTCTGGGAAAAATATACGGTATTAACATTGTTTTTAAACAAATATTTTTTCCCCACTACATTGTGATCAATAAATAATTATTTTATATAGTATGATCGATATTAGTTGTTCAACAAAAATTATGTGAATATGAATTTTGAATAATAATAAAAAAAAAAAGTCGTATATTCTGACAACACTTTTCGAACATTTAAAGAGAAAACAATGTGCATAAAATAATATTTTCATTTTTATTGATACAGCATTTTTAAATCTATGTTTGAGGTTATAATGTATTCTGATGAAGTAACATAAAAAAAAAAAAAAAGAAAAAAAAAAAAAAAAAAAAAAAACTTTATTTTAATTATTCTAGTGATCAATCGCTTTATCATTAATATCTCATTAAAATTGCACCTTGTCCGGCATAATGAAATATTTTTCATCTTTATTTTATCAAAAATATTTAATTGATCGTTTGACATTTATTAAATTTAAGGAACAATCTATGTTCTTATGATAAATAATAGAAGACTTAAAAACGAAATAATAAATTTATAGCAATATTTTTCATTAAAATGTAAAATATAAAAAAATGAATAAAATTTTTAAAAATGTCGATTTTATAATAATAATAATAATAAAAAAAAACTTCTGATTTCTTTTTATAAGTAACTTAAAAATTTTTTGTGTCGTCTTCAAAAAATATTGAAAAAAACATATGTGATTCTACTCTTCATAAAACACCAGAAAGTGAAAAAATTATCGGCTGAAATGAGTTACAGTGACCACAAAAAATTATCAAAATTATGCATTTTTGGCGATTTAGCGCTGTTAAGCGATAAGTTCGCTATCATCAACATTGCCTTGTACGAACATAACCGTGTTTTGCTTCTCCGCCAATTACTCAAAATCAATTGCCTAACAGTGCGAAATCGCCAAATATGCTTAATTTTGATAATTTTTTGTAGTCACTATAATTCATTTCAGCCCATATGTTTTTCACTTTCTGGTGTTTTATGAAGAGTAGAATCACACACACACACACACATACACACACACACACACACATATATATATCAATATTTTTTGATGACGACACATTTTGAATATTTTCTTGTAAGTGTATTTTTCAAATTTTTTAGCTGTAAAATATAAAGTAAAAATTGTAAACGAAAATTTTTTGAAGAACAGGTACTATTTCAATGGTGGAGAATATTTCGAATGGGGAAATGGAATTTAAAAAGATTAATAAATACATTAGGTAATTAATGAGTAATTGTGGAAAAAATTTCCCCCGTAGGGTTGCATGGGAATTAGTAACAGGGGATGGGTAAGTTGTAAGAGGTTGAGTGAAACTTTAAAGAAATTTCTGTAATACATTTATGTGTAATAATAATACATAAATAATATAATAGAAGTATTATTTAAAAGTGCCGCAAAACACGTATTTATCACAAAATATGTAGGCGCATTACATGAATTTTCATGAAGTTACTATAGATACATTATTAAAATTGTGACGTCTTTTTTTTTTTTTTTTTTTTTCTTTTTTTTGACCAAAATCTTCCTTTTCCAATTATTTTATTCACTTCTCCGAACCAAGGTTAAAAATCTGTTTTCTGTATTTCAATTCATTTTTATAGCTATGACACTACTTTTAGTGTTATTCCCATGACACTTAGGATTTAATTATTAGAAAATATTCTGTTTACATAGTAATTCACTTAGATAAATTTCTTTTAATGTACTATTTTCATGAGCAATAGTAATAAATATTAAAATAAAGTAATTGAAGTTATTTAACAAGTGCTACAAAACACATGTTCAACACAAATTATACAGCCGCGTAACATAAAAGTTTAAGAAGTTACCAATGTTTTTTTAATTGAACTTGTTTCTATTTTACTTAAAGCTTCTTTTCTGACTAATTTCATACCTGATTTCTTTTGATTTGCACAGTGCATGACCTTCAAAAGCATGCAGTTTTCGTTTTTTTTCGCAATTTCAAGGTCAATTATACTTTAACGCTAATAATCTACCACACATAACTTACTTATTTAGGGTATTTTTTACTAATTCGTACTTACTTAAATATGTTTCTTTGTGGTACATTTTTGACAAAATAAGACTTTGAGGATTTAGCACTTTATGTTCCACTGCAATGGTGACATTTATTACATCAGATTCTCGAGATAAAATAAGGAAAACAATTTTGTAAAATAATGTCAAATTTTAAAGTAACGCTAAAAAGGGGTGTTTACTGTTCAAAAAAGTACATACTGCGAAGACAGTGTGTTAAGCTGATATTTTTACTCATATTCGAAATGCACGAATTAATTTTGTACACTGATTTTTTAAAACATTCAATTTCTGAGAAGAGAGCAAACTGATCCAAAACTACAAAATTAAATGATATGAAAGGAATAAAACCATAGAATTCCCGTTACCCACCCATAGTTCCCAATTTAGCATCTTTTGGTTACCAGGAAATTGAATAGAAATATCTATTTTATTTAATCAGCTAACTGTAGTGGTTTTCACCGATTAAGCAAAATATGCATACATTTTTATTAAAACTTTCCGAAAGTCAAAAGGTTCTGAGTTAATTACTATAACTGTCACAACTTCTACTCTTACTTCACTACAGATTCGACTATCGAAACTGCTTACTTGACTAAATTCTTCTTCAAGAAAAGGAAAAATTCAGACAATGTAACCGCGTTTATTCAGTTTTCATATAGTTCGATTAAATTAAAAAAATTCTGGTGTTAATCATAATATATTTCGTACCTCTATAAAAAAAAAAAAATGTATGTAGATATCAGGGATGGAACACGGGCCCAGAATTCATACCGGAATCTGTGTAAGAATATTCTCTACCTATAATATCGTTGATTTAAAAAGTAGACAATTTTCTTACATTGATAGTGGTATGAATTCTGCGCCCGTGTTCCATCCCTGAGATATATGGTAATCATAGCTAAGAAACTACTCTGGAGTTTTGTTAGTACCCGTTCTTTTTCCACACAATTTAATTTTTATAGCAATTCTCTTTAAATATATTTAAGATGATATAAGAAGAAAGTACCCTAAAAAAAATAAATGGTGTGAAAAAAAGGCGAGTACATGCAATCTTTCGAATTATTAACACTTTCACGACCGTATGATTTTGTAATTTTGACAGTAATGACTACTTGTGGGTGTTATTCTCCAAAGTTAACAATATTTCAAAAAGAAATCTGTATTCACATTTATATTTCCGATTGATATACATTATTTTTATATCCTTTCTAATCAAAGCATTTTTATCTGTAGTATATTTCATTATTTAAAAATATATATATATATATTGGGTATATACTTAAGAAATAAATAACATATAAATAAGAAAAGCCCACTGGTGGAGTTACAGATTTTCAAATGACGTGAATCTAACTCCAGCGGTCGCGAAAATTAAGATGTTGGCAATTTTGTGTGTCTTTCGTCTACTTTTTTCTGATATATATATATATATATATAATAAATAATTTAATTCCTTTACAATACTCAGCAAATAAGAGAAAGATGAAAATACCAACAATGATATTAATATTTAGAAGGATTACTTATAAAGTTATTGTCACAAATACCATTTAAGTAAAATTCACCGATTAGTAAAATCATGTTAAAATACTTACACAGAAGAGAAATGACGTAGATATCACTAATGCCTAAAACAATGAGATAGTTTTTTTAATCCATTTATCGAGTAAATTCAGCAACACAAGATAAGAATTGCAAGAAATAAACCAAAATACTATTGAAATAAAAAGGAATGCATGAAGGAAAAATAGAGTTAAAAATGTTGAAACCCAGTACAGTTCTCATCAGGAAACTAGCTGTACTGTCAACATGAGATGCAAGATTTCGAATATTGTATAGCTAGTTCAGCAAATATACAATACTAGTTCCAATCTTGCATAAAAAAAAAATAGAAAGATAAAAGGAAAATGGCTGATAAAACAACTTAACCAAAATGAAAAATGATATTCGTGAAAGACGAGGGCCACATGCAATTCAAATCCAAATCGAATAAAAGTCCAGGCGGTTGCCAAACGAACTAACTGAAAAGAAATGTTTAAAAGTAGAGAATCGATTAATCGAAATAATTTCTGAAATGAAATAAATGTAAGCATGAAGTGATATTTATTGTGCTTAATATTTAAAAGCTGAAATCACAAATAAAGAATATTCTAGAGGAAAATTTAAGTATAATGCAGAACAATACGATTGTCACTGTATGGCATACGTTCGACACAACGTATGAGCGCGCCATCTAACGTGGAAAAAATAAGTTACTATTAATTGATGTAAGAAAAAGTGTACGATTAGAGGTTCAATTTACATGAGTGTAATTTAGATTCTTAAGCTAACAGAAGAAAAGACCAACAAGTGATTATAAAGTCATTATTATTAAGAAATTGGTGAATAATTTTAATTTTTAAATTTCAATAATTATTATTGTTATTAATATTATTATTAGTATTAGTATTAAGTAGGAAAATGGTAAATAGGTTTTAAATTTTTTTTTTTTTTTTTTTTTTTTTTTTTATTATTAAGTATTATGGTATTAATATATTATTTTTATTATTTTTATTATTATTATTAATTAGAAAAATGGTGAATAAGTTTAATATTTTATTAGTTATTGTTAATAATATTGAATAGTATTTTTATTTTACGTTTAGTATGAACACTCCAAATTTGAATGAGATCTAATTTTTTTTATTTTTAAATGAAGCAAATATATTATGAATTGTTGAAACTTAATCAATATCAACCAGAAAGAGATGATGTATCCCGTAATCGCAATAAGACCAGGCTTCCTATTTTTTTTTTTTTTTTTTTTTTTTTTTATAATTTAAATTCAACAACCCACCCAACCAACCAGCCAAACACACCACCCTTCCTCCTTAATCAAACATCTGCCCTCCCATCCGCCATATTTTAAATTTTTTTTTTTTTTAATATAAAGATGTATATATATATATATATATATATATACATAAATACATTTTTTTTTTTTTTTTTTTTTTTTATGTGAGACAAAGAACATTTATTGATAAATAATCGAATAAATAAATCTCTTGGGATAACCCATAGCAGTAGCAGTTTTAATTAAATTGTTAATATTCTTGTTTTTGTAATGAGATGAACAAAGTCTGTTTATTCGAAATAGATGATTAAGAATAATATTTCTGTATACAGATAAATGAAGACAAGAATTAAAATGTGTAAATAAATTTACTTTAAAACAGAAATCTTTTCGTTTATCATATAGATCAGTAGATATTTTACCACCATTTAATTTAAGTTGTAAATCTAAAAAGCTAATACAATTGTTGTTAATATAATTATGTGTTAGTGTAAGGTGAGAGGGATATTGAAATTTTAATGAAGATGGAGTAGAGTTATTAACATAAAAAATTATAATATCATCAATGTACCTATACATAATGACATTATCATTACAGAAACTTTGTTCATAATGGTATAAATATAAATCAGCTAACAGACTTGAGCTACAGCCCCCTTGTGGGATACCGACCTGTTGGATATAAATAGTGTTGTTATGTAGAATAAAATTATTGTGAATGATAAAATTTAAAAGAGTTTTAAAGGAAGCTGCACAAAGGTATTTAGGAAGAGAAAGTTCACTTTTAAAACGCAAATAAAGGTTGTAAATAATTTGATGAAGATCGGTTAAATTAATATTATTAAACAAGTCAGCAAAATCATAAGTAATAATTTCATTAACATTGTTCAGAGTTTTTACAATTTCTTTGAGTTGATAGCTATTTTTAAGACAATAGAAATTGTTGGATTTACTAATTAAGTTATACATTTGTTTAAGAATATCAAGGAGGATTTTATTAGCATTATTATTATATGTATTACAACCAATAGTAACTGTTCTAAATTTAATAGGATTTTTATGAAATTTAGGAATAAGGACAATATAAGGATAATTGAAATTATTAAATGGAAGCTTTAATAATTTATAAAAGTTATGAATTTTTCTGTTATTAATTTTAATGTCACAACAGGTGGGATGAAAGTTAGCACTCGAAGAAATGTTTTTTTCAAGTAGAGAAAGATAATATTTTTTACATATTATGGCATAGTTATTCGGAGATTTATCAACATAAGTAATAACATAGTTTTGTTTGAGTACATTAATAGAATTAAATAGATCGGATTTACTGTAATATGTTAAATGTGTTTTATATTTTATTAATTCAGTTTTCAGTTTCGAAATCACTAAAACTTTCCATTGATTAAAATATTCAATAGGTTTATTATAGGAGATAGATATTTTATAGATAAACAAGTCAATATCAAAAGCTAATTGCTGTAAAATCTGTTGAATATTAGTTTTTGAAGGAAGTCTAAATTTTGTGCCATAATGCATATATATATATATATATATATATATATATATATATATATATATATATACATACATATATTTTTCAAACTTTAAACGCTTGTAACTCAGTAAAATATTAAGTAAATTATACAACCAGTATAATTTTTCGCATTGTCACGACCCCAGATATTCAAACATAAAATTAAAATAGGACATTATCATTGAAAAAAAAATTAATTATTATGCGTTTTAATATGTAGAATACCCCAATCGAAAATTTCGCTTGATTTTCTAATAGTGCACACAATTCTTTTTTGAATGATACCAATTACATTTTTTTCTGCATCGATTAGTAAAGAAGTAACGTCGGGCGTAGCGCTTTTTTGTTTTCCACCCGACCGTACATAAAAATTTAAAAATAAAATAAAATAAAATAATGATAATAATAATAATTACGACACCTCTTTTCCAGTTATACTATGCGAAAATTTGTTTATATAATTACTTATTACGTAATGCATGTTTTAAATTCCGTTTTTACATTCTAAAAAAATTACAATTAGTACATTGTATGTTGTTTTCTAAAAGTATATTTTCAAAAATTTTAACTATGTGTTTAAAAATTTTACGTTTGATTAATTAAGTGTGTTTTACAGATATTTTGCTGTAAAGTATTATGTAAAAATTGTAAATGATAAATTTTGGGAAAACAGGTATTATTTCAACAGTTGAGAATTTTTCGAATGGGAAAACGGAATTTAAAAAAAAGATTAATAAATACATTAGGTAATGTGTAATCGTGGAAACAATTTTCCCTAAAGGGCTGTATGGGATTTGGTAACAGGGGATGGGGAAGTTGTGGAGGTAGAGTGAACCTTAAAGAAATTTCTGAAATATTTGTATATGCAATATTAATAAATAAATAAATAATAGACTCGAAGTATTATTAAAAAAAAATGTCAAAACACGTGTTTATCGCAAAATATGTAGCCGCATTACATAAAATTTCAGGAAGTTACCATAAATACATTGTTGCAATTGTAGCATTTCTTTTTTTTTTTCTTTTTTTCTTTTTTTTTTTCTTTGTGCAAAATCATTTTTCTTATTTTACTCAATTCTCCGAACCGAGATTAAAAATTTGTTTTCTGTATTTCAATACATTTTTGTAGCTATGTTATTAGTTTAGTGTTATTGCCGCGACATTTAGGATTTAGTTATTAGAAGATATTCTGTTTACATAGTAATTCACTTAGATAAATCGATTTCAACGTAATATTTGCATGTTCGATAGTAATAAATATTAAAATAAAGTTATTGAAATTATTTAACAAGTGCTACAATACACATGTTCAACGCAAAGTATACTACCACGTAACATAAAACTTTAAGAAGTAGATCTTGTTTCGACTTTACTTAAAGCTTCTTTTTTGACTAATTTCGTAACAGATTTCTTTTGGTTCACACAGTGTGTGACCATAGCCTCCTAAACTAGATGCCTCTCGCGTAGCTCGAAAACTTGGCAGCAGCTGAAGCGGTAGACAGAGCCACCTGGTACAGATTGCGCGACTTTTTTATTCAACTGTCACTAATAAATTTAAGAAGTGATATATGATAGATATAATCGACGTTTCTTCGATTCTATTCGCTTTTTTATGTATATCATATCCCACTTAAAAAAAATTGTGGTGGCTGTTGAATAAAAAAGTCGCGGAATCTATATAACAGGTGGCGCTGTCTACTGCTAACAACTGTTGCAAAGTTTCCGAGCCACGAGACAGACATGTAGTTTAGGAGGCTATGGTATGACATTCAAAGTTATTGACTTTTCGTTTTATTTTGAGCAATTTCAAGGTCAAATATTCTTTAACGTCAAGAATCAACCACGCATATCTTATTCTTTTAGGGTATTTTTTATTAATATGTACTGCTTACTTAAATATGTTTCCTTGTGGTTCAATTTTGGCAAAAGATGTCTTTGAGGATTTAGCACTTTATGTTCTACTGCAATGGTATCATTTATTACATCAGATTCTCGAGATAAAGTAAGTAAAAGGATTTTGTTAAATAATGTCACACTTTAAAGTAACGCTAAAAAGGGGTGTTTACTCTTCAATAAAGCACATACTTCAAAGACAGTGTGTTAAGCTCATATTTTTAATCATAATCCAATAATAAGTATCCACGAACACTAGCCAAAATTCCTATGAAAAAAAAACACTTAATACAGTTTTGTAAAATAAATCCTTGTCGAATCCTGTTCTTAGTCAGTCTAAAAACAGGATTCGACAACAATTTATTTAACAAAACTGTATTAAGTGTACTTTTTTGATATAGGAAGTTTTGCTAGTGCTCGGAGATTTTGTTACCGACTGTACGTGGATTAATTTTGTACATTATTTTTTTTTAAACATTCATTTTTTGAGAAGAGCGCGAACTGATCCAAAACTACAAAATTAAACGATATGAAAAAAATAAAACCATACAATTCCCGTCACCCACCCATAGTTCCCAACTTAACATATTTTGACTACCAGGAAATTTAATAAAAATATTTGTTGTATGTTTTATTTAAACAGCGAACTATAACGGTTTTCACCGATTAACATGTTGAGTGCCATGTCAATCATCGGTGGCTGACACCGAACTTTTCGTTTAGGTCATGCCAACCATTGATGGCTAACAGTGTAAAATATGATATAAAACTAAAAAAAAATTACATTGTTTTAAATATTTTCTGATTTTTTTTTTTTTTTTTTTATGTACTTAATTTTTATTACAGGCTATTATTAAGGGATTTTAATTGAACACGGTAAACATAACGCGCTTCTAAGCAGCGTGCGTGGCCAAACGAAGATTTCCTTAAGAATTCGCTTGGCGCTCAACGTATCAAGTGAAATAATTTGTTTGAATAAAATTTTCCGATAACCAAAAAGTGCCAAGTTACCTACTATGCCAACCACAATTCCTACTCTTACTGCACTATAGTTTCGATTACTGAAACTACTTACTTGACTGGCCCCTTCTACAAGAAAAATAACAGTTTCTTAATGCATATTTGCCAACATACTAATTAATATTCCGTAGTACTGTTAGCCTCACCTTCTTTTTCACACTAGCATATTTTCAGAGAATTTTTCTTCATATTTGATCATAGTTGCATTTAGAGAATATTGGTCTAAAAATTTATTGGTGTGAAAAAAAGGGCGGGACTTACAACACTAAGGAATATTAATTGGGATATTGGCAAGTATGGTAGTGTTCATTTAGTTTCCATATAATCCGATAAAATTTTAAAAATGTCTGGTGTTTATCATAATATATTCTGAACCTTTAGAATATATATTTATATATATAGTATGTTCGAAAAGTAATAAGTCATCTTTTGAAAATGTGAATGTGCGAATAAGAATTGTAGTTCAAGTGAAGAACTGAATATATATATATATATATATATAAATCCTTTTAAAAGCAGAAGCAAAGAATGAGAACGAAGAATAGTTAGTCAAACAATTCATCAAAGAGACATACACACGCCAAACAAAGGATCAAGATTTCCCAAATTGATTCAATTATGAAGTTCAATAATAGCACTGACGCCAAACCACTGTACAATAATACCTGTTGAAAATATATATAACAATTATATTAAAATTCCTACAGCAGAAACTTTTATCTTTAATACAACCTCGCTCCTGAAGAGTATGAGAATAGCCACACTGATCGAAAATATTTTATTGTATTATTTAAAAATAAAATAAAAATTACCTGTAAAATATTTAATATTTTAAGCAACAAAATTCGAACTATTAGTAAAGATGGACTTAGGAATTATTTTTTGTATTTTTGCAAACAAAAGTGTAACATTTTTGTAAAAAGTATTATTTAATTATTTTTTTTTAAATCAAAATTTGCTTCTACAAATTAAAATGCGGTTTAACCCCTTAACTGTTTCTTTCTTTTTTTTTTTTTTTTTTTTTTTTAATTTATATTTCAGCTCACACCAATATTACTGCATGATAAAATTCATCTTACTTAACCTTTCAATAGGCATGTTGTTTTGTCGAAAACTTATCTAAAGAAATTCTTTTAAGAAATACCGGTGTCAGTTTTTATAAACTGCTCTTGAAGTAATGAGTCCAAGATTATCTCGGGCAGGACAGTTAAAAGGTTAGAAATAAAATAGCAATATTAAGACTTTACTATAGTTGCCAATATTTTCATTTATACGGAAGCATTTTTAGCCCCCTTCTCTTAAACAACATACGCCAACATTTTAATTTATTCCTGGAGTAATTTTAGTCTACTTTTTCCGGATTATATTTCGCACCCCTTTATTTATGGAAATTTTTTATCTGATATATGATTTCGATAAAATAAGAAAAAAATCACTCTTAAAAAATAAGTGGTGAGAAATAAAGGCGGGGCTAAAGATACTCCGAAATAAATTAAAATGGTTGCATCTATGTAAGAGTTATTTTTTCTTATTTATGGTACTTATATATTGGACAAATCTATTCCATAAATAAAGTGGTGAGAAAGAAAGGTAGGGCTGAAAGTGTTTCGGAATAATGTGAAATGTTGACATGCCTAGCTTTAAATTAAAAAAGTATCCATAGTATTTGAATGAAATATAAATACTTTAATAAAAAAGTGAATATTAATATAGTTAATCAGAGTTGCGAACTTTCATAATTTTTTCGGAGGATTGTTAGCTTTGCCTTCTTTTCATACCACTAAATTTTTAGAGTAATCTATTTCTCATTCAATCGCAGTTGCATATTCATAAAAGTTACTCTAAAAAATATATGTATACCTCGGAGGATTAAAATTCAGTCATTTGTAATAGATTGTAAAAGAAGTGTTACAAACTAATTTCCTGTAACACTTGTAATATTTTTGTGATATTTGCAATTTATTTTATTTTCTTCTATATCAGTGCGACAATTTTATTTCGTCTAAAACAAATAAAGATAAAATTTGTTTGCTAAAATAATAATAAAAATAATAACAAAAAAGTTTTATTTCGTGAAAAATAGAAAGACGGAATAGAATTTCATTTGAAATAAACAACTGATGTTTCGAGAAACTAAATATGCAATGCAAAATTCAAATTGGAATTAAAAATTAAAGTTTCAAACAGAAGTTTTTTCCGCAGTAAATATTTATATTTTAATATAATCCTTTTAAGAAGAGCTTATGTGCATCTCTGTATATCCAAATCGTTTCCCCATCATATCTTCTAACAATATATAACGTCTTCATGCAATATTTAGATTTTTTTTTTTTTTTTTACGTACAATATATATATTTAAATATCTTCAGAACAAAGAATACTATTAATAAATAGTAATTTTAGCTAAACTGTACAAATAGTTGATGCGCATTTACAACTTAAAAAGTAATTATCATAAATTAAGTGAACAATATTTACATTTAGCCTTTACATTTTCATTAAATAACAGTTATGTATAAGTAAATTATACATAATTATTTTAATATATTTGCATGTATCATTCAGTTTAGGTTTTAAGCTAAAAATAAATGAGTAAATAAACAATCAATATTTCAAAGTTTCTAACTGAAGTTGTCTAAGAAAGAAAAATTACTAAGAAAATGACTCGGGAGATAAAAAATTATTCGCCGTCAGTTGAATCGAAAGAAAGTTTCGCAAACTCGTTTTTGTCTGCTATCTGTTTCTTTATTTATTTTCTCCCGTGTCTGTGTGACAAATGTATTGTGTCTAGAATCTAGAAAAATCACTTTAATGAATAAATGAAAAGAACCTTTTTAAATAATAAAGAAACACAGAGACTGCCTTAGATTTTCATCAGAAGTAAGTAAAGAACGTTTGAATATAGGCACCAGTAGTGATAAATTGAAATTAAATAAAGATAAACATTTTTTTATAATATTAATAAAAATATTACATAAGTAAATTAATAAGTAAAAAATATCGACATAATCTGGATGCGTGAAGAGTGATTATATTAGCACTTTCGCGGCTGCTCACGTAGATTCACGTCATTTGAAAATTTGTAACTCCACCAGTGGGCGTTTCTTTTGCAATTTGTATGTTGTATATTTCTTAAGAATATACCCAATATTCACATTTGTGCAATCAAATATACTATGGACACAAATAATTTGATTAGAAAGAATAAAATTATAATCTTTATTCATTCGTAATATAAGTGTAGATACGGAAAATTTTGTTCTTAAAAATTTTCCGAGTTTTGACACCGATATATTTTCATAAATATTTTTATAAGTTTCTTTAAAAATAAATAAATAAATAAATAAATAAATAACTGTTGCTTGACATAAGCAACACAGCGGTGTACTTGTACTTTTGTAAAATAATTAAATAGGAGAAAAAAAAAAAAAAAGGAGAAGAAGGAGCGAAAAGTAAAACCTCTACATTATACAGACATAAAAATCTGTCTGTATTTCTTGATGTTAACCAATGATTTGCATTCTCAATTTGATCTTGTTCGTAAATAGAATATAGAAACGAGTATTTTTTTTAAATAATTAGTATTTATAAGAGTGTTACAGTTCAGCGTATGTTACAAGGGATTTTAAGCGATTTACAGCGTTGTATATAATGCGCAGTTTTTATTCTAAAAGCTGATAAATCTGTTTCTATGAATGGACCTCTCACAGAGTTGTCAACTTTAATAATTTATTCTGGAGCATTGTTAGCCCACCTTTTTTTCACACCAGAAATTTCAAAGAATATGATTTTCCCCTTATTTAACCGTTGTGACATATTTAAAAGAAAAATTCTATAAAATTCCTGGTACAAAAAAGAAGGCGGGGCTAAAACTACTCCGGAATAAATTATAAAATTTGGCAAGTATGCTCTCAAGCAAAATTTTTCATGTCTGGTAAAGTGGAATACCAATATACATCATATGCACGGAGCTGTAATCTTATGGAAGCACGGCATATGTCTTCCGTGGGCCTCAAATATGAACGTTACTTTACCTTCTGCCAATTAAAAGAACATTTTTTTTAAGTGGGGGGGGGGGGTCACAGAATTTCTTTGGCATGTCAAGATTCAGACTTTATTTATATTATTTTTTTTGTGGTAAGTATTACGAATTTTGTAATCTATTTATGAAGTAGTAATGTTAGCGTAAACCTAATGTCATTTCAGGAGGAGTTGAGTTAGTAGTATGTTTCCCATGAACGTACTGCTACCAACAAGTAATTAAAGTTTATTCTTCAAGATGACGATTCAAGTAATATGGAATACCAAATATACCATACTATTTGCGACATTTGTAAGACTTGAATATCGATTTTTTTTTTCAAATTTGTTTATTTATGATAATAATTTCAAAATGAAATATATATATCGCTGTTATTCATCATTTTCTATAAAAAATACTACTCTAGCACAGCAGCAAACATTTTAATTTATACCGGAGTATTTTTAGCCTCACCTTTATTTCATGCTATTTATTTATAAGGAAATTTTTTTTTTTTCGTTTTTTATCGAAGTTATATGCTGGAGAAAATTTTTTCTGTGATTAAAGTGGTGCAAAATAAAGGCGGGCCTAAAAGTACTCAGGAATAAATTACAATGTTGGCATTTTTGGCTTTCCTTTAATAACTATCTCATATTTTCCCGCTTGGTTCCTATAACCCGCTCCCCCTCCTCACCATTTTTTTTTTCTTTTTCTTTCTTTTTTTTTTTTTTTTTTACTAAAACTTATGCATATAAATTCGGATTTTTATAACATAAAAACATGAAACGAAATTAACAACTTTTGAAAGTTCGCAGTAGTTGAATCCAAAATGATTCAAAGTGCTTCAGTTTTTTATGGTGAGTTCAAATAGAAATCGTTCACTTTCACTATATATATATATATATATATATATATATATATAGGTTCATTTGCTATAAAGAAATACATAAATAAATATAACAAAATTTTATTAAAGAAAGATTTCTGGTTTTGGAGATACAGACTGGACACGAAAAAAGTGTTTTGTTGCGAAAACCAAATTAATTTTTTGACTAAATTTTAAACTTGTTTTGGCAACTTAACAATAAATTTGTACAGTTAACAGAAACCAGTTCTGTTCAATTCACGAAAACATATGATTGAAAGTTGAGTAACTCTTAGTGGATAGCGCTATAAGCTAAGTCGTAGATCTTTTTGTGAGCCGTTAATGAGCGAATGACGTACCTAATCAATAAAACCGTTTGTTAAAATCACCAAAATATTTATTATTATTATTATTATTATTATTCAAACAAATATTATTGGGATTAACGAAACAATATGATTAAATAAAAAGTAAAGTAGCCAAGTTCTAGTAAATAAAGTCTTTATTGAAACTATATCAAGAAAATATCTGTTTGATGTGATAAAACTTTTAATATTTTAACAAGAAATTTTTCCTTTCTGTGTGGCAACAACTCTGCTATAGCAGTGAGGTCTCATTCCTGCTTATAAGCGTCAATGAGACCTCGCAGATAAAAATCAAAGTGTTTTGTATTTGTTAACCCGAGAGTAATCGCGTCATTTTTTACAACGCTGGTAGTCGCGTGTCGGTCTTTTTGCCGCCGCTGTTTAGTGTTGAGGGAAAGCCGAAAGAAAGGCTGTAGAGAAAGATGAAGTGCCATTAATTCACGCGAAATTTTTCCCGCAAAACTCTAACCTGTCTGAAAAACCGGAAATGGGGAGGAAAATGAATGAATTAGTGGTCGCGTCATGGTCAAATAGACCGATTTGAGAAGTTAAATGTTTTTAACTGCTCAAAAAATAGCAGGAATGACTTGAAAATATACTACGTTAGAGGACATATACTGAGTTTCCCCACTTTATTTTTAAAGGGCGATCTGCAGGAGGAATTTATAAACGATGGGCGGCAAAAAGACCGATATGCGACGACTAACGGGTTAATTTTGTCTTTACATCCAAACTTGTAGCACAAATCATCCGATTCATTTGAAATTGTGCTGAAACAGTTATGGATTACATGAATTAAGCTGTGCAGTTTCTGTTTATTTAGTATTTGGTGCTAGTGTACAGGGGCACGCAAAAGTGCTTTAGGCACTATCGCTTGTCGACAGCATTCATTTTACGGGTATTTCAATATGATTGCACAACATTAAAAATAAAAAAAATGTACAAGCGTTATTAAATGGCCTAAAAGCGAGGTTTCTTTGAAAGGTGTTTGCACCGAATAAATAATTAAAATAGGTGGCTACAAAAAAAAAAAAAAAAAAAAAAAAAAAAAATGCAATACGCTAAACATTATACTAGTAAATACTCACAGTAAATTTTACATTATGTTATATCCATATTGTGAAAGGAAATTAAATATTTAACGAAGAGGTTTTTCGTAAAAATGTAGCGATTTTGGAGACTGTTATCTTTCTATATCTATCTATCCATCTCTCTCTCTCTCTCTCTCTCTCTCTCTCTCTATATATATATATATATATATATATATATATATATATATATATATATATATGTACATATATATATATGAATTATTAATCGTAGTAAAAGCCAAGCGACAGATATAAGATCACTGAAACAACATAGATCAATAAGAATGAAATATCGAGACTGATTGTGATTTATTGAAACATTCATTTTTGATTATTTTTTATATATGCCTATCTGCATACTACAAGCAGCTACATAGTTAAAAAAAAAACATCCAACAGAAATTAATATAGTGCAAAATTTGCGACTTACATGCAATATGCAGTATAGATTTGCTATATTGAGTGTATATATTTCATGTTTAGGGTCACATAACATAATTTTACTATATTACATTCTATGGATGGCTTTCGTTTAAGAATATTTTTTTATAACCGAAAACTATTAAACACAAGAAAGTTATCATAATTTATTAAGACATTTAAATACATGATTTCTATGTAAAATGTTGCTTTAGGAATAAACAAAACGTTCACAGTGTTAACTTTGAGATGTGACACGTTGTAGAGTATGCATAGTAACTACTCTTTTTGTAAATTTAGTGGTGTTTTTTGGTGTAAAATGCAAATTTTTTGGGTGTTGACCAATATTAGGTATAGAAAAGCAAAGGAAACGTGGTCGCACTATATACGTTTTTATGCATCCTTGTTTACCCTTTATGTGCTGCTTGTGTACATATGCGCCACTGTATTTACCGCTTCACCTGCTTAGAATAAAATTTAAATTGTGGAAAATCGTTTTATTAAATAGTAAAAACGTTCTTAAGGAACGCCAAAAGGCGGTGTTTATTGTTCAGAACAAGAAAAAACCCCGACGACAATGTGTTAATTAAGAATAATAACAAAATACAGAATACATAAATGTTAAGTGTTAAAGAATAATGCAAATACCACTTTAAGGCACTTGGTTTAATATAGATAAAAAGAAGCTGTTTTGTTTCGAATTAAACATGCATAAGAAATTTAAGTATCAGCATTGTCTTCCGATTTTACAGGAAATGCATTCACACTAATTTTGTACTCAAATTTTAAGTAACAATTTTCCAGTTATCTACGATTATTAATATTATAAAATACAAATTTAAAATATTTCAGGTTTTTTCTTTAAAAAACATCCAAAAGTTTGTCATTTATGTATCAAAGATAATGCTCCCTTTTTTTTTATATTACTACAGGGTGGTCACAGGCCACACTTTTCCCCTAATTCTTCCATTAATATTTTTCTTTCAAAATTTTTAATTGTAAGATTCCACAATTAATTAAATAAAATATTATCATATGAATATATTGGTGAAAGTATCAGGGAAAATAGTCGGTTCTGTAACCACCCTGTACTTGTAAAAAGATTACATTAAACTGCATCAGGTGTGTGTTATTTTGTTAGAATACAATGTAGATATAGTTGCGAACTATTACTGCAAACATTATAACCACAATATTTTAATATGTACATAAAACAAAATATATGTCAGCTATTGTTTAGAATCGAGTATCTGTCTTTAACATTCAACTATACGTATCTCTCTCTGTCTCTTTCTTTCTTTCACTCCTTTTTTTTTTTTTTTTTTTTTTTTTAATAGCAGGGATGGAACACGGGCGCAGAATTCATACCGGAATCTGTTTAAGAAATTTCTCTAACTATAATATCGTTGATTTAAGAAGTAGAAAATTTTCTTACATTGATAGTGGTATGAATGCTGCGCCCGTGTTCCATCCCTGTAATAGCAATAATAAAAATACGTTGACTTAGTAATAAATGAACAAAGAAAAATCAGAGAGAGAAAATAGAAAAAAGTATTTATTGATAAGGGATTTTGTGAAAACCTTTTCTCCGGAGTATATTTATTGAAAAATCCTTCGGGATCGAACAACCACATTTATTTGACGACATAAATTTATATATATATTTCTTTGAAACTCTCATGTGATCTCGAAATCTAGTAAAAAATTTCAAATGAATTTTCAATTTTTTTTTCTTTTTATTAAAAGAAAGTTATATGCGGTATAAAATAATTTTCTCGAGAATAAAATATATATCCCAATAACTAACATGATAGAAATGCGATTCAATAAAATATATTTATGTTTTTTCGAAAAGATCTGACAATTTTTTATTAACAATGAAACAAAATTTCCTTTAAAGAAAGAGATTTGTTACAAGCATATAATACAATTATTGTCAGAAGTATAAAGTTAAAGATAAATCCCCGAAGAAACTTTTAAGAAAAATGTATTGCAAGGAAAGAAGGAAATTCAAAAATATCACTTAAACTCAAAAATACTTTTTCGAAAAATCAGTTTGTGTAAAATAACTTTTTATTTCACAACTGCAATACTAATTCCAATCTCCCTCCCTCTCTCTCTCTCTCTCCCTCTCTCTCTCTCTCTCTCTCTCTCTCTCTCTATATATATATATATATATATATACATACATATATAAATTTAAAAGCAAGATAAAATGTTACTTTTTTTATATAAATGAAAAGTAGTGTAGTAAATGTATAAGTTTATATATTATGGAATGTATATTTTATGAATATGAAAATACATAGATACTTTATATTTAACCTTTTTTTTTTTTTTTTTTTTTTTTTTGTAACTTATTCTGCAACGTTAATTGTAGCACCTTATTATTATTATTATTATTTTTAAATCTCTTTCCTTGTAGAATGACTTTCTGTAATATATAATTATATATAGGAAGAAAATTATTTTTTACGGTATGAGGGTGTAAAAGAAAAGGGGAGGGGGGGGGTTGTTGTTATAATAATATAACGGAATGAAAATTTGTTAACCGTTAATACCCATGAAATCTTTTCCATTTCAAATAATCTATTATATATATATGTATATATATAGTTATATTAAAGACTGTTATATGCCTGTCTACTCTCTACCGTATTTACGCGTGTATAACGCACACTTTTTGCCTTTTTTTTTTTTTTTTTTTTTTTAAGTTTAAGGAAAAAACTCCAGGTCCGCATTATACACGGAATTTTTTTTTTTTTTTTTTTTTGCTGCTGCATGTATTTACACGACATGAGTATGAATAAAGACATGCATTCAAAGGAGAAAATAAAACTGAAACAAATCTTACTTAGTTTGTACTGCATCTTTATTTCAATCCTTGCAGTTGTTTTTAATACAAAAATGTTGGTAACATTATTTATTTACATTTATTAGCAATTTTCATTGCCAATACAACTGTTATCGTCACAGCCTTCAATTTCAATGGCACAGTCAATGTCCTCCTAAATCATATTACCCTCCGATCCCACATCTGATTAGAAATTCCAGTAACTTTGAAGCTCTTTATTATCATATCCGCTCAGATGGAATTCCAAGCTTCACATATCCACTGTCATACTGCTGAGAAAGACGCACTCTCCATTTTCATGCTAGAAGCGAATGTATTATATGTAATTGTCATCCACTGATTGTATGCATGCGAAATACAATTTTAAGTAGTCGGTAGATTACGACATCTAATGTCTGCAGCGCTTTCGTCATCCCACCAGGTATCACCAACAAATCACTTGAGCGAAGGATTTTCGCTTTTATTTCAAGCGCCATGTGTCTACGGAAGCTGTCCGAGACCAATATCGATGACTGATAGAAAGCATCTGGCCGACGCTCTCATACAACATTAATCCAATCTTTCATGAGTTTCCACGTCATCCACCCGTTTTCCTGTTCTCTTACAATTATTCCGATTGGAAAATATTCTTTTGGGATAGTTTTCCATTTAAAAATTACATATGGTGGGAACTTGTGGCCGTTAGCCGTAACAGCAAAACGGTGCATCGTTGCTTGTCTGCTCCTGTCGTTCGCAGTTGAACACTTCTATCTCCAACGGGATAAACGGTTGCGGCTTCCGGCATATAAAACCCCGATGAAGTTTCATATACCGGAAAACTCCAATACAGATGAAACCAAAATGGAGATTGATCTGCATTGCCGCTTTGCGACAGTCCTTTTGTTTTCTTAGCCTTATAATATACTGGAAAAATTGTGTTAGGTGTCTTTAGTTCTTAGGATTAAATATTATAGAATAGAAAACACACATCGTTTCAATAATGAAACAGAAATACAAAGCATCGGTGTTGATTCATTTGGTCCTTACTTTTAGTTGGTTCGCAAACTGAAAAATCACCTGCATGTCAAATTTATGGTGCGTTTATATACGAGATAAAATAAAATAAAATAAAATATAATAAATAATGGTGATATTTTCCTTGTAATGTACAGGGTGCGCGTTACACACACGTAAATACAGTAATTATCATTTTGCAAAATTAAAAGTGCCCGTCTTTTCCTACACCACTTTATTTTTAAAGTAATTTCCTCCAAATGTAATTACGATTAAATAAGAAGAAGAATATTCTAAAAAACAAAGCTGATGTAATTAAAAAAAAAAAAAAAAAAAAAAGATATTTTGCAGAATATTAATTAGAATGTCGCCAGATATGCTGCCGGTAATTTATTTTTTTTTTAAATTCAGCATAACGTTCTTTAATAATATTATCTATTTTTAATTAATTACATATGTAATTACATTTTTTAAAGATTATACTGTAGTATGCGTAACTGATTTAAGGAATCTAAAGATACGGAGAAGGGGACTTACTGTTCAACAAAACAAAATTGTTTTAAAGTGGAAAAAGCTCGTTGAAAAAAAAAAAAAAAAAAAAAAAAAAAGAAAGAAAAAGAAAGAAAGAAAGAAAAAGAAAAAAGAAAGAAAAAAATTTGGGACAAGGGAAAAAATTTTGGCTTACTGAGGTTCATTTTTAAGTCAACAAGCTTGCTTTCTTTGTTTAATTCTTGAAGTATTTCTTGCAAATCCTCAAAAGAAGAAGCAAGCAGTATAATGTCAATTGCAAATCCCAAATGATTTATACATTTTTCATTAATTTATATATATATATGCCTTACTCTTTCTAATTTAATTTCTTTAAAATTGTTTGAACTACTGCATTTAACAGTTTAGGTGAAAATGCGTTTTTTTTTTTTTTTTTTTTAACACCTTTCTTGATTTTGAATGCATTAACTAGTTTTGTAGTGTTTTAATTTGTCTGTTGTTTCTTTATAAATGTTTCCAATAAGGTGAAAATATCTTGAATTATTATTAGTCACTTGATTCAACAACATACTTATCAACATTGTTATTGGTATTCCTCAGCAATGTTAGTACTCGCCTTCTTTCACAAAGAGAGAGAGAAAGAGAATATTTTTATTTATTCATAGCAACATTTGGAGACAATTACTTTACAAAACAAATGTGGTGCATAGCGTTGTTAGTAGATACTAAAAATACTACGTTATTTGCTTTAGATTCCTGGCAGGTATGCTCAGCAGCTTCCTTGGAGATGCACTCTGACTTTCATGCAAATCTGACCAAGCAATTTGTTGTTCAGTTTGAATGTCCATGTGTCTTCTTTCGACCCGAAACAATTGTTGCGAGTTCTAGCATTCTATAATGTTTATTCAAAATTTTGTACTTATTACCATTGCTATGTATATTTATTGTTGCAAACACCTTCATACGATTTTAAACTTGAAAAACTTTTTCCTTCACCGTAAAATTAATGGGAGCACCCAGGGCCTGATTAAGGGGGAAGCTCGCTCATACCGGAATATTTTTACAATTATTTTTTACTTCATGTCATAGAAATTCCACGCTTTGACTAGGAAGTATTTTTTATAAAAAATGAACGGTGTAAAACAATCCAATTTACTCACCGTTATTAGACACCAGAATTCTTTTAAAATAATTTTTAATGAAAATTTTCTGTTTATTATAGGAGGGAAGTATATGTTAAAAAATAACGGTGTAAGTATAAATAATGTGTGAAGAGCGAGCTTCCCCCTTAATCAGGCCCTGGGAGCACCTCTTTGGTTTCGACAGGACGTGGCCTTCTTCTTATTAAAAATAATTATTTAAAAAATCTATTTTTTCCATTTTTTGTGTTTTTTTCTCTTGCTTTATGTTTTTTGGTTGTGTTCGTCTCTGATTGTTTTTACAAGGGGAGGGCATTAGCAATCTCCGGATTAAGTTGACAGCTGTGAGGTTTCTTCCTATTGGTTGGTTGTGCTGCTCCTCCCCATTTGGATTTTCCCCTGATTTCAGTCTTGCTTTTGCCTCCAAAGCAGTAGCCGTAGCATGTACATTACACCTGAAGAAGAAACCCACACAGCCACTTACATCTATAATAAGACATCTATAAACACGAGTGAAAATTATAAAATGATCCATTAAGCTTCTATAAATATCCTACTGATATATATAGCACGAGAAACGTCACTAATTTTTACATCCACCAGATCTCTGTTACATATCCAGTAAATCTGCAAATATTCAATAATTGTACTTGTTAGATCTAAGATATAATGAAAATATCGAAATATTGTTTTGCTAACATGTTACATCTATTACCTATCGAAAAAGGCACGTCTAAATTTCGTGTATATTTAAACATCTAATAGATATCTATAATTAATACAGGGTATCGAGAACTTTAAATACACATTCTTTAGATATTGTGTACATTCTACATATGTACCAAGTCTCCCGTTTTTCAAGGAACACTTCAAACCGGAAAATTTTTTATAGCTGTTTTCTGTAATATTAATCGTCGGAAATATATATAACATATTCCGTTAAAAAATACCGGTGTCAATTCTGATTTAAAAGTTTGAAATGGTGGCAGCTCTGCTTTTATGGATCATTGGACGTATCGGAAGGCCCGATCTTTCAAAACCATTAGTGCTTTCATTAATTTTATGGTGTGTGAAGAAGTTTTTCAAGCTTAAGAATCGATTCAAAACCTTCTTTTTTTTTATTATGTTTTCCATTTCATTGCTTTTTTTTTTATTTTACATTCATTTTATAACACACACACAGATGGACAATATGACAAAATATTTTAGATTTATTAGCATTAGCGACCGCTGACGTAGATTCACGTCATTAATCTATTACTCCGCCAGTAGGAGTTTCTTTCGAAATTTCTATGTTATTTATTTCTTAAGAATACACCCTATATACAAATCTGTGGAATCAAGTATACTATGGATACGAATAATTTGATTAGAAAGAATATAATTATAAAGTTTATCCATTTGTAATATAAATGCGAATACAGGAACTATTGCTTTGAAATATTGTAACTTAGGAGAATAACGCCCACAGGCGTTCCTTACCGTTCAAAGGACAAAAACATAAGGTCGCGAAAGTATTAATATAGTTGTTTCTCATACATATGATTATTTGTAAATAAGAATTTCTAGAACTAATAAAGGAAATGGACACTTTAAAATGTCTAGACGTGTATAAAATAAATTATATATAAATAGACATATTTTTTTTTTAATATTTTCTTAAATATTTTGAATATTTATTTTTTCATTTGAAGTTTCGTCTGTTTTTTTTTTTTTTTTTTTTAACTGTAGTAAATAATATTAAAAATTATGCTTCATTACATAAAATATATAACCTGATTCCTTTACTTTCTCAATGAACTGTGAATAGTTGCATTTACTTTTTTATATTCAAAAATACGAAAGAATATTTTAAAACTATTAACTGGGAAAATAGTATTTTCTGTACCGGATTAATTTCTTTCTTTTCCTTACCTTTTTCTTTTTTCTTTTGGTTTTTATGCATATTTTACTGTTTAGATAAAAGCCGTATTACCGAAATACAGATTAGAAAATATTAAAATAAAATAAATAAAATAAATAAAAGTGATAAATGAAAAAAGTTGTACAATTCTGTTTTTGCTTATTGTAAACATATTCAGCGGAATTTAGATGATACCGTACATTTGAACCGATCATTCGGTTTGATATGAAAAATTACTGACAAATTTTCATTTCTGTATATATATATATATATATACACACACACACACACACACACACACACACACACACACACACACACACACACATATATATATATATATATATATATATATATATATTATTTTTATTACTATTTTGTAGGGTTTCTGCCTATCTGTTTTATTATTATTATTATTATTATTATTTCCGTGGCATTTCCTGTTTTGTATCCCGAAATCGTACTTTTTTGTGTGGGAAATTTTGAGAAATTATGCCGCCACCAATTTTATGCAGAGATCTTTACGGTATTTTTTTATAGTAATGTGTCGTGATTAAATGGAATACAGATTGTTGTACAAAAATAGTGGTACCAATAAAAGCAAAAAATATTATCTGCGAAAATGACTGAAAAAAGTGCGGTAAATACAAACCCTGTAACAGCAATATCATAAATCTCTCGGACGACCAATTTATAAAAGCTATGTAAGTTTCAGCAAAAAGTTCTGGAATTCAACATATCAGCTATTTTCGCTGTAAAATTACATAATTTGTTTACTTACAACCTAGATTCGGATTCTGGTTTGGTCACTATCTCTCTAGCTTTCTTGTAAAAAAATGTTTCCACTTTTCCTATTTAAATATATGTTATATTTGCTAAAACTTATAATTACATAAGGATTCGTTTTGAATTCATTTAGCATTTTATTTCCTACTAAAGCATTAATTATGAGAGATTTCTTATATATATGAAATTGTAGCACACAAATTGCATGCATGTGATGAATAGAATGGACGATAGTGAATTCAATAAATGCGAAGCATATTATTTCTGACAAAAAAAGTCTCACAGTTGTATTTTATTCGTATCTGTGAAATTTATTAATTTATTGCGAAATGGTGTTAGTCCCGCTCTTTTTTTCACACACTGAAAAAAAAAAAAAAAAAAAAAAAAAAAAACTGTTAAAAGTACAAGAAAAATCTGGCAGCTGAGGTGCCAGTACTTCTCCGTCAAATATACAGTTTAAAACCGTAAAATTGTATCACTGACATATTTTTTACACATGATTCCTGTAAATCAAACAGGTATTTTGTTAAAAGTACAGTTTTGTCCTATATATTTGACGGAGAAATACTGGCACCTCAGCTGCCAGATTTTTCTTGTACTTTTAACAGTTTTTTTTTTTTTTTTTTTTTTACAGTGCACTATAAACTTTATAGAAAATTCTTTTTCAACATATAATTATGATTACATATGAAGAAATTCTCTTTAAAACATTATGGTTGGAAAAGGGGGCAGAACTAAAACAGAGGTTGAAATCGTGCGCCGAATCCATACCGGTATTTGTTTGAAATTATTCTCTACTTATAAAATAGTTAGTTTAAGAAGAAGAAAATTTTATTTTATTAATTCTTTTTTCCAATTTTCGACCCTGCTAATAACATTAAGGAATAAATTAAAAAACTTGGTAGCTATTTTTATTCAATTTAATACTTTTAAATAATAAATTAAAATAAAATATTTTATTTAAAATGAATTTTTATTCTTCTTAAAAGTAAATAGTCGATGCAAAAGAAGTGTGAAAATAGCAATAGATACTTTCTACAGCTTAAGATTGATTCTTTCTCAGAGGAATCCCAATCGAAAATAGTTCCTCAAACTCGCTATTGTCTGTTATCAAGCTATCTATTCAGTTTGTTTGTGAGCGTATGCGATACAATTTTGTTTCGTCTAGAAGAATTCCATCCGAAACATTCGCTCTAATGTATGAAACTTAAGTCGGATTCTTCGAAAAGCTGAAATAGAAGGAAATCCTTTGTTACGTAGTGTTTGGAAACTTGCTGAATAAATTCACTTTCTCTTTTATTTTTAATTTTCTTTTAATTAATAGATGGAAGATTGGAATTAAGAGAGGAACATTAAATAATGTTCATCTTCAAAATTATACGTAGGTATACATTTAACAGTAAAATAAAAACTTATTAAATAAATATAGGTTGTTCCCACAGCACGTTACTTAGTTCCCCTATTTCAGAATTGTCACTGATTATAGATTTTTATTATAAATCAAAAATTTAAATTCAAAGATTTTTTTTTTTCGGAAGAAATAAATAGCTTGCAAATTTTCTTGAATAGTTTTATTAATAAACTTAAAATACTTTAATTATAAAATAATATGTTATTAAACAGAAAAAAATATTATATTTTTTAAATAATATTAAAACTTCCAAGAATAAATAAATAAAAACCTTTAATGTACTTAAAAGGAAATAAATTTAAATTAAGATGAATTTAACAAATGGAACGACCCCTACATGGTACACTCTATAACAAAAAAATTGACGCATCAAGAAGGAGTAAATGCAAACTGGACACAAACTGACATACATACAGGTTTTGATGAAATCAAGCACCAATTCATCATTATCGTCGATCCTACGTGCAACTGGTACTTCAGTGACTTCAAATACCCTTAATAGACGAATCAGTGAAATTGGGTTGAGCTCAGTCCCCGGATTTCTCGTCCACTGAGGACTTTTGGAGCATTATAAAAAGGGTCCTGCAACCAGCTCGGGATTTTACCAGTTTAAAGCAACAATTGGACAGAATTTGGCACGATACTTCACAGAAGTACATCTGCCAACTCTATCAATTAATACCAAGCCGAATGACTGCATACATAAGGGCTTGAAGTGGACCAACGCATTATTGACTTGTTTACTTTGTGAGGCCTTTTTTCTTAATTTAATCATTCAAATTTTCTGAAACTGTAATCAATTGTTTTTCTCCACATGTACATCACATCTACCAATTTTTGTCCCATTCGGACCACCCATTCCACCCCATCTACCAATTTTTGTCTCTACACCTTCTTGGTGCGTCACGTTTTTTTTTTTTTTTTTTGTTATGGAGTATATTTCAAAAAATAATCAATAGAAGTTAATTTTTTTTAAACTGTTCATGTGCGATATTTACTATGTTCAATATTTGTCCAGGCAGAGCATTACCCAGTCGACTTTTTTCCCCTTTTTTGTGTATTCTATTTCATGAGTAATTCTTATCAGTTTTACGTATAACAAATATCAAATTTCTTGGCAATCAGCTTTTCCATTGTCATAGTTGCTAATTTTATGAATTTTGAATAGCAAAGTAATTCTAAAATAAATAAATAAATAAAAATCACTTATATTAAAATTTTAAATTAATCCATTATGCAAGACAAATAAAGCTGTTTAAAAAACAGGGATTTTAAAAATACATAAACTTGTTAACTTTGCGTTTCTAATGTAGAATGCAGTTTACAGCGAAAGCTTTAATACAACCATCTTCCATGTACTCAAGAATCACATTCTCTGCCTCTATTTTAGGGCAATTTAAGGAATGAGAAATTTCTGACATTTTTGCTACCACTATTTTTACACAGAAACACTTAATATATTTGCATACTAATATGTCATGATTAAACAGAACAAATATTTTTGTATAAAAGTAGTGGTAGTAAAAAAGCTGAGAATTTTATCATTCCAGAAACTGTCCTAGTAAAATACGAAGAGTGTGACCAGTCTGTACCAGAAACGCTTAAAGAAAATTATTAGGAAAAAAAATGGTATTAAAATAATGACTGCTAATAACCTTGTACGTAAGTATATATATATATATATATATATATATATATATATATATATATATACATATACAGAGAGAGAGAGCGAGAGAGAGGTGGATGTAAATATACACTACTGGCCATTAAAATTGATACACCAAGAAGGAATGATAATAACGGAATGAAATTTGTTGGACACATACATTATAGTAGGAAGAACAATTGATTAAAATTTCAGGAAATTTGGAGTAATATGTACTGAGAAAACAGTACATAAAGCAGCGACCTCTGTGAGCAATAACAGCACATATCTGCCTAGGCATTGAATCGAACAGCGATTGGATGACATGTACGGGTAGAGCACTTCATGAAGTTTTAACACGATGCCACAATTCATCGATCGAAGTTACTGGTGAGTGGTGGGGGCAGTCGCTTTTCAACGATTAAACAGTCATTTTCATTGGTGCAAGATCAGAAGAATGCGCTGGCCACAGCAACAGTCGAACACATTCTGTATCAAAGAAGGTCCGGACAATACAAACAACTCGCGGTCGTGAATTATTTTGCTTAAATTTTGCGCTACGGAGGCCTCGAATTCAGGGCAGAGGGGCGGGCATTAACTCATCAAAAATTTAATGGTCGCTGTTCAGAGTGCCAGGAATACGAACATGAAGTGATCGAGACGTTTATCCAATGGGAACCCATAACATCATTGCAAATGATGGACAGTATGATGATGTCGAATCCCAGCTGGCAGTGTGCATTATTCATAATGCCGTTAAATACGGATAAGGCAATCTTTATGCCGTAAACATGATTGTGATTTGTCTGAAAAGTGACTTCACGCCATTCCTGCGTCCAGGTTTATCGTTGATCACACATTAATGGCGCCCATATCAGTGATTCAGTTTTGAGAGTAATCAGAATTCTGGTAGCCGCATACTGAGTCACCAACTGGATTGATGGTAAGTGGTACCATTGGATATACGTCCCGGTCACCTCTTGTTTTCATTCCGGTCACTCTGAATACCAGCCATTACATTTCTGACGAGTTAAGGTCCATCGCTCTGCCCTATGTTTAAGGCCTCCAAAGCGCAACATTTAAGCAGGACAACGCGCGACCGCAAGTTGTTCATATTGTCTGGACCTTCATTGATGCCGAATGTGCTCGACTGTTGCTCTGGCCAGCGCGTTTTCCTGATCTCGCACAAATGAAAATGACTGTTTCATCGTTGAAAAGCGACTGCCCCCCCCTCCCACCACTCACCAGTAACTTCGATCGATGAATTGTGGCATCGTGTTAAAACTTCATGAAGTGTTCTACCCGTACATGTCATCAAATCGCTGTTCGATTTAATGCCTAGGCAGATATGTGATGTTATTGCTCACAGAGGTCACTGCTTTATGTACTGTTTTCTCAGTACATATTACTCCAAATTTCCTGAAATTTCAATCGATTGTTCTTCCTACTATAATGTATGTGTCCAACAAATTTCATTCCATTATTATCATTCCTTCTTCGTGTAGCAATTTTAATGTCCAGTAGTATATATAGTTTCAGGCTTTGATTCATATACGTAAGATGCAAAGTGTTGCCATTAAACGATTTTTATAATTGCAAATGTTCTGGCATTAGTAAAAATTACAATTGAAAGAAAAATCTCTTGTAACTGCTAAAATTTATTAGGTAAAATAAGTAATATATAACGAGTATCGACTCAGTTATTTTCAAATTTATGATTTTTTACGAATTTGTTTTTTGTTCCCAATAAAGAGTCAGCTAAAGAATTCACATTCATGAATAGTTTGGAAGAGACAGAGAGACAAACTAATAGAGAAAAATTGATAGCGAGACATGGATATTTATATGGGCAAACAAATATAGAAAGAAAGAGGTAGATAGATAGTTTAACACATACATAGACGGACTAATTGACAGGTAGACAAACAGACAAATACATATGTTGACATTTAGATAGACAGATAAAGAAATAGACAGTTGATAGACACTTGAACCATAGGTTGAACAGATGAATCGACTCACATACAGATAGATATTTCCACCTTTGCTTGGGTATACAAAATTGAATGAAACAAAGATGAGTTAACTCAGCTTTATTTTATATTTTATTTTATTTTTGATAAATAAGGAGTTTCGATCTCTAAACTTGTTTACTTTAACAACCTTTCCTCGTAATAAAATGATTTTAACAACTTATAATGTCTGTAAGGAAATAAGTATAGGTTATTATAATCAAGAATTACGAATTTGTAACTCACAAGGTAAGTATGAATCAGTAAAATTCCTATTGAAACAAAATCAAGATTAAATTAGAGAGTATGCTCGAAAACATAGGGTAAATATAGACATTTCGTGTAACAATCAACATGGGGCACGGTAAGACATCATAACTTTAGCTGATTAAATGAAAACCAATAAAACCGAAGCATGTAGCGTGAATGTCCACGCTTACACGTTCCTTGCTTCTGTTTTGTTTGTTTCGATAGAAACAGCTAAAACTTCTAGGGTTATAGACACATAAGGAATTGTTGCACCAAATTGGCACTTTACACTATCAGTGCTGCCAACCTAATCCCGGCAAAGTGTTAGTACCGCCCATTTTTCTACACCACTTAATATTTAGAGTATTTGTTTTCTTAATTCATCGTAACTGCATTTGAAGAACATTACTCTAAAAATTAAGTGGTGTAGTTAAAGGGTCGGTACTAACAAATTGCCGGATTAGGTTGGCAGCTCTGCACTATGTTTTAAGTCATACATTTAATATAAGATTGGTTTGGTTTCAGTAGGAAGTTTACGTACTCATATTATCCTTATTAACAGTTATATTACTACTAATATTTACGATTAAGCGAACTGAGTGTGAAATTTAGAGGTAAAAGATAGATTTTAGTTAATCACTAATTATGAGTATTCTTTTAAAAATGAACTGAACGACGTGTGGCATAAAATTAGTCATTAATGCTCTATTAAATTGGCATAGCGAAATCGGATAGTACACTGTTTTATTGTTCCTCAATTTGATCAAATTTTCCGTAAACTAAGTTCGACATTGTAATATGTACCGTAATTTCTGGTAGATACACCGCAGGTTATAAAAATCAATTATGCACCAGATATTTCAATTGATAAATAAATTTATGTTTGTACGAGCTCTTCCTTAGAAAAAGTATAGATTTCTCTATTAAATACAATTTCCAGTGGATTAATGACACATTTTAACTGAGGGTTATCTACCAGAAATTACGGTATATTGGACAATTATATATTTCTTGTTTTATGAATTTTTCCTAACATACTTTCGCAAGACATACTATAAGTTTTACAAAAGAGATTGTATTTCACTGAGATTTTCCTTTCTGTAGATTCCTCAGTAAAAGTAAAATTTCGAATTTAACTCGCAAATTTATCATGAAAGAAGTATTAGGTTTGCGTCTATTTATTGAGTTTAGTAATGAGAAATTTTTACGATTGGAGCGGAATCGTGTAACATTCGAAGAAATGCTATACAAACTAGGTTTTCTTTCTTATCATAGTGTCTTATCCTCATTGCCTTGATTCAAAGAATTCGAAAACGAATTTAAATTTAATCTAGCTAAAAAATATTTTATATTTAATATGGAATTTTCTGTTTAAAGTAATTGAACTTTTAAAATAGTAGAATACGAAACTTCTATTTCTTTCAAGTATTTGAGGTATTTGATAGGAATAAATTTTCATTGATTTTCAAAAATAGCAAATGAATGAACAAGGCAGGTAATATAAATAAAGCCCTTTGCAAGTTTTAGTTATGATATTTTTAGGATATTATCAAAGTTTATCACTTGACTAAATCAAATAGATTTAGCATAATTAAAATGAAAAGAAACGAAAAGAAAATAAGAGAAAGCCCGAAAAATAGCAAGCTTTAATTTCATTATCGTGATATACATTAGTTCTCATAGTTACAAAGGTTATAAATATTACGACTACAGACATTATTTAATAGAACTATTATTAATGCTGTTTTTGAAATATTTATAGTTTTTACCATAGGTGCCAAGTCTCCCATTCTTCAAGGGAGACTTCAAACCGGAAAATTTTTATCACTGTTTTCGGTAATATTAATTGTCGAAAATATATATAACATATTCTATTTAAAAATACTGGTGTCAGTTCTGATTTAAAAGTTAAAAATGTTGGCAGCTCTGGTTTTTATTGATTAATACTAAATATATAAAAAAATTCATGATTTATTATGGCTTTGTTTTATCAATAAAAATAAATAAATAAATAAAAGTCCTCATAGAGGGCATTTGTTTCAAGCTTGATAAAAAAATGTAGTCAATTACCTTTATGACCAACATCAGCAATAAAAAGTCTGTTAATAATCTGCTAATAAACGAATTACTTCGCCTTTTTGCCATTATGAGGACGTTTTGCTCGTTCATATTGTTTAATTATTCTTTGAGTTAATGACTCATTAATTGAGTTTATCACACTTTATTTTGCAACAACACTTTTCAAAATGACACAATGGCTATTATATATGGCTTTATTTCAAATTATCTTTGTTCATTATTCAGGATGACTACCTTCCCTTATTCTACGCATATTAATCTCATACAATTCATATGGATGGTATATTTATTTCATTTTGTATGAAAATTTTCAACATGATAATTAAAATAATAATAATAATAAATTTTATATATGTGGACACCTTAAAACATGTTAATCAGGTGAAATCTCGAATTCCACTTTCGATAATATAAAAGTACATTAAAATATCTTTCGAATGATGTATTAAAAATAATTTAATCATAATTAGAATTTGAAATACTCGTATTAGAATAAAATTTAATTTGCAATTAAAATGAAAATTAAAATGAAAACTTTTTGTTTATTCTCCAAAATCGATGAAATTTAAACTGCAACTTCCTCTTGTGATGTTAACGGTGTATAGTAAGTTTGAAAGAATTTTGAAAAAAAAATTTGAAGAATTTTGAAATTTGCAATTTTTATTCCCAGTACAAAAACACGTGACCTTTATTCATAAGCAGATGTTTTTTCTTTCCTCTACACTGTCCAGACAGTCGTCTGTGTAGTTAAAATTCTTGTGATTTGTTGCCACCTTTTTTTAATACTTTATTTAATTTTAAAAAATCTAATTGTCCGATCGATAAGCTATTTAAACCGTCGGATTCAGAAAAATCGGCTCTTTCATTTGATACCTTATTTGTAACGATACAACTGATATTTATAATTTATTTTCCACATTTTCCGTAAGAATGTCTCTTTTTAAGAAATTTGCCGTGAATTTTCACTCATTTTTCAATCGACATAGGTGGACGTTTTAATTAATATCTCTGCCAATTAGGGTCGCGTCGTTTAGCAAATTAGATAACGAACATCTGAGATAAATACTCAGTCCGACGGTATCGGTCCGAAGTCCGTGCGTCAATTAGGGCAGGAGTTTATCCTGTTTAAGTGGCAGCGTGACAGACAAAGAAACGCAAGCGCACAGATTTTAATAATACAGACTCAGTAAACCTTCACCTAGCTTTTGTAGGAAATAACTATTTCATCTACAGTTTTATAAGGACATGATGTATGATCAGTCTTGCAATTTTCGATTTCCAGATGTATGAAATACGCGCAATTTTGTCTGTAGCTAGATGCATTGATCTCGTTTATTTTACGTCGAAACGCAAAAATTTCACGAAATTGTTCGCTTGACGTATTTTGGAAAATTGGCGGTCTCCAGTCCTTTTACCACAAGCTATGCAGTTCAAGTCCTTTTGCGCAAGTGTACGACGTACATATAAAATTGTTATGAAAACATATGTCTATTGTAATGTTATAAATTCCATTCTTTTTCGTGAATTTGCCGATGAGCTTTATCTTCAGTACTTTTCTTTAAGTGCTTCAATATTTATTCATCTCTCTCCAGGCACTTGAAATACTGTTGCCGATAGCATTGTGTTTTGCATGTGATGTTATGGCCCCAAATTCTTTCAAAATATTACATTTTGGATTTCTTCCTCTATCGTTTATTTCCTTAACATCTGTTCGAATCCTGAATCCTTTCACTCTGAAATCAAATATCTTAAAGCAGTTGCTATTGACAGAGATTACAACCCTTCCATTATTGATAAAGCTCTTTTATATTGCAAACACTTCCATATATCTCATACTTCTACGTCTATGTCCTCTTCCAACATCAGTATTGTTTTGCCTTTTTCCCTAAATCTCGTTTTGCCATAGCTAAAGTTTTCAAACAATATAACTTTAAAATAAATTTTTCGCCTATAAATAAATTAGCTTTTTCTGGATTAAAAGACTATTAATCTAGATCACGTATTATTGCTACACGTTCATCTTCGGATATATATAATATTCCTTGTCAATGTGGACAATCATATATTGGTCAAACAAAACATAAACTCAAGTTTCGCCTTTAAAAACACATAGATTATATTCAGGATCAAGAAATTAAGAAATAGGCCATTGCAAAGCATTGTTGGAGAAATAACCATATTTTCAACTTTAATTCAGCTAAAATAATCTGTCACACTTACATGATCTCGATTTTCTGCAAACCTTCCATATCTAGAAAATTCATAAAAATATCATTAATTGCGATTTTGCTGTACCTGCTCTCTCGGATTGTTGGAAAAATTACACAAAATCCGCATATTTTTAATTTTTACATAGCTTCCAACATCCCAAATTCCTGTTTGGTTACAGCTCCAGTTTCTTAAATTCTTATTGGTTGTTACTCTGACTCTACAATCCGATTCAATACATATATATATCAGAAATAATCCATTTTGCCATTCTACGCTGATGACGGTACGCCTTAGGCTACCGAAACTGTCTATTCGGTTATCAGGAAACTTACGATGAAGTTTCACAGGTCTATCCCGAAAGCTCAAAATCCTGTGTTAAATGTCATCAGGAGATATGATCCTCGTATGGGCAGGGGACGGAAACGTCCATTTGTCATTCTGTTTAGAGAGGATAGGTTTGTACCCATCTCTAAGCGTCGGAGGTGTGATCCCTCTCGGGTCACATAACACAGCATTCTAGCTCTAATTTTAGTTTATCCGTAGAATGAATCTCAGTTCTTCTACTTCTGGCGCCCCCCCCCCTTTCCCCCGACGTCTGCAACCCTCTGTGCTTTTTAACAGTCGCGTTCTATCAACCTTCTGCCAGTCACCTTGATTGTAGGGATTCGTCTTATTATTGTATATAGGTTTTGTAATTTACTGCACTTAAACTGTAACGTAATCTTTTTTCATTTTGCGAAATTTTATTTTATCCTATATCTTATATATTTTATATCTATTATATATTTCATCCAGAATTTATTTTATCCTGTAAATATTGTAAATAATCTTTTTGTTGGTCTTAATTGTCAGGCAAAATTTAGGAATACATGCAGATCCCTATCCAGAAGTTCCAAAGGTGCCTTTTTCAAGGCAAATCTGTCTTAGACTGGCCGAAGGGGCTATGGGGCAAGACTGTGTGTAATCCACTCAGGTTAATGTTAAAGGAAAAGGAAAAAGAAAAAAAATGTATAATTTTTTGGGGGATAGGGCGGGCCTCGGAATTCCATCAAGTAGGTGATAGCTTTTAGATCTTTCCACCCCCTTACTTTACTGCCTTCCTCAGTGGCTTATTTTTTTTTTTTTTTTTCATCTTATCATCATGCCGAGCTCTCTGAGCTCACTTCATTCAAGAAGACCGTCTACTTGCTTGATTATGCAACATCTCCTCATGCTTTTACAACTTCAGGTGGACGTAAGCGGTGGTCTAGATCAATGCAGGTACTCCCTAAGCTCCCGTGCTGATGATGATGATGATCTGTACTGATGACGGTACGCTTTATGCTACCGAAACTGCAGTCTGCACTTAACTTTTTTTTACAATGCCGTCTTTAACGTTGTGTAAATATTGATATTTCTGTTCTGCGTCAAGTATGGTTATTTGTTTTAATTATCGTAAATTGTGTCCAAAACTCCAAAATCTCCTCTTATCATGTTGGATCGTCTAATAATGATATCTATAATTTTAAATGGGTAATAAAATAAATATAGAAAAAATACTTTTTTGTCATTGTTGTTATTATTATTATTGAACAGCTACCAAGAAGAGGAATATATTAAATATTTCATTTTTTATGTATATTGTAATTTCCAGGCCTCACAGCGTTCACAAAATTTTACCTTTACTTTATCATACTGTTATCATTAGAGCCTAGTCTCCCGTTTTTCAAGGAAGACTTCAAACCGGAAAATTTTTATAACTGTAACTGTTTCTGGTAATACTAATTGTCGAAAATATATATAGCATGTTCTATTTAAAAATACTGGTGTCAATTTTGATTTTAAAGTTTAAAATGTTGGCAGCACTGATTAGAGTCAGTAAGAAATTTTACTTCAGTATTGACTATTTTAATGCTATAATAGTATGCTTAAAAGTATTGTTTTAAATTTGTGGTGATAATGAAATGAGGGTACAATTTTAGGAACGCTGTGAAGCCTGGTGCAAAGCAACTTAAGGCGTTGTTGCAAAGCATTATTATATTTAACGATAAAATTTTGCGTATTCCTGTTTAACGCGTTAAATGCCTTTTGCATACATATATTTGCCAATGCTATTTAATGCATTGGTTTCTTACCGTAAATTTTAGGCGACACAAAAAACATGAACACGTAAAATCGGTTTGCTACCTCAAATTTTACTAATTCAAAATAAATAAGTTTAGAAAAAAAAAATGTAGTGGTGCTTGAGAACAAGATATTTCCTTTAGTGGGTTTGGTGCGTGACGTGACTTTCATATAGGTCTTTCTATGGTACTGTTATCCATATGTAGGCGAGTTATGAAAATCCACTAAATAGTTCTAAAAGCAAGGCTACCGCAACAAGTGTTGAATTCGGCACTTTACTGCGACTCAAAGGCAATAATGCCTCTAGAAATACCTTTGTTGTTGTTTTACAAAATTAAAAATAAATGAGTAAGTAGATATATAAATTTACTCTAAGTTATTTAATAATCAACGCCAAATGTTAAGTAGAAACTCATTAATAAGTTAGCTTTTCGTTTGATTTAGAAACACTTATATAATATGCAACAGCACCATTTTCAAAGTGAAAAAAAAAAAAAAAAAAAGATTAAATATTATTTGTGTTCTTCAAATTTTATTAACGGTTTGTTTGAGTAGGTAATAAATAATACTATTTTCTTTTTTTAGAAAATGTTATTGAATACTTTTTTACAACTGAAAAACTTTTATTATTATAATTATTATTTATTATTATTATTACTATTATTTTTTTAGTTCTAGAGGCCTATTTCAGTCGGTACAGTTGTCGAATTTTTATAGGTCACTCTTAATTAGTGCCAGAGGCCTATTTTAGTCGGTTAATTGAATGGGGATTTATTGAATGAAGTCCTCCCAAGGCCCAACTTTGACAAGAGTCCCCTCCCAGGCCCAACTTTGACATGAGTCCCCCCCAAGGTACCCCTATTTCAGTCGGTACAGCGTTGTCGAATTTTTATAATACACTCTTAATTAGTGCTAGAGGCCTATTTCAGTCGGTTTATTGAATGGGGATTTATTGAATGAAATACCCCAAGGCCCAACTTTGACATGAGTCCCCCCCCCCCAAGGTACCCCTATTTCAGTCGGTACAGCGTTGTCGAATTTTTATAATACACTCTTAATAGTGCTAAGGGCGTATTTCAGTCGGTTTATTGAATGGGGATTTATTGAATGAAGTCCCCCCAAGGCACAACTTTGACATGAGTCCCCCCCAGGCCCAACTTTGACATGAGTCCCCCCCAAGGTACAACTTTGACATGAGTCCCCCAAGGCACAACTTTGACATGAGTCCCCCCCCCAAGGTACAACATTGACATGAGTCCCCCCCAACGCACACCTTTGACATGAGTCCCCCCCAAGGTACACCTCCCCCTCATTGGGAAAAAGAGAAAAAACGTTGTTTTGCGGCTATAAGACAGTTTGGACTTCCAACGATATTTGTTACAATATCTGCAGCTGAAACACATTGGTTTGATTTAATGAAAACTTTATCATGGAATTTAGATCGTCACGAATTAACTAAAGAAGAATTTGTCGCAGTTTAGCAGTAGGCCTCTGGCACTAAATTAAAATCTGTCAATGTCAGATTTTCATGTTTTGAATAATGAAATAATGTCGTGTCTGTATAATTTTTAATTTTTTTTTTATTTATTATTTATTTATTTATTTTTTTAATAATTTTATTTTATTTAATTGTTTATTTTTTTTTATTTGTGTGTGTGTGTGTGTCTGTGTATTATGAAATTACCATTGTTATACACAAATATAACGATTTAATATCGCGGTCTTTTAAACTAAAAGAAACACATTGAATGAAATATTCATTCAAAGAAAGCACTTTGAACTGGGCAGATTAATAAAATACAGTCCAACCTCGTTAACGTGAACAGAGTTAACGGGAATTACTTTTAACCCTTATCGCTCGCATGTCCCTTCTGAGGGGGCATTAAAAAATCGAGCCACGCCTTAAAGTGTTCCTCTGCAAATGAAATGTTATTTTTTAAAACGTGTAACTATAGGCTACCTTTCGGCTACCGGAAAATGTTAACTGAAAGATTTATTTTATTCAATGATGAAGTAAAATAAAACAAATTATTACAGTGTTTCGGTAGCCAAAAGGTAGTAAGTTGGAAACTATACGTGTGACGTTTTAAAGGAACGTCAAAAGGCGTGTCTTACGAAAAATATGCCGAATACAAAGGGTTAAGATAAACTGTTTCCACAATCCCCGTCAAAATGAAGATTACTTTAGTTATATGAAGATTAGTTACTGATAGCATGAAATACTTATAACATGAACAATATTTTTATCCCCCTTGAGGTTCTTGATAACGGGGTTCGAATATTTTACTGTACTTTCATAATTTACCCATACTTGCCAAAACATCCTAATTAATATTCCGTAGTGTTGTTAGTCCCGCCCTATTTCTTTCATACCAGTAAGTGTTAGAGTAATATTCACCAAATACAATTAAGATTAAATAAGAACAAAAATTCCCTAAAAAGACACTGGTGTGAAAATAAAGGCGAGGCTAATCATGCTATGGACTATTAATTAGTACGTTGGTAAGTATATTTATCTCTTTTTAACTCATTCGCAGGGACTGATTTAGACCGGGGCACACATTATTTACACTTACACCATTATTTTTTAAGCAATACTTTCCTCTTATAATAAACAAAAAATTCTCATTACAAATTATTTTAAAAGAATTCTGGTGCCTAATAATCATGAGTAAATTCGATTGTTTTACACCGTTCATCTTTTATAAAAATAATTTCCTAGTCAAAACGTGAAATTCTTATGATATGCAGTAAAAAATAACTGTAAAAATATTCCGGTGAGAGAGTGCCCCGGCCTAAATCAGGCTCTGCTCATTCGTGACCGCATTATTTTTTCTTTTCGAAAGTAAGGTCTGCTTATAGACATTATTCTCCCAAGTTACAATATTTCAGAACCAAATTGTTTGTATTCATATTTATATTGCAAAAGGACATGTATTATAACTACATAACCGCCAATATTTTAATTTATTCCGGGGTACGTTTAGCCCCGCCCTTATTTCGCACCACTTTATTTATAGTAAAATGTTCTCTAATGTATAACTTCGATAAAATAAGAAAAAAATTCTTTTAAAATATAAGTGGTACGAAATAAAGGCGGGGTAAAAATACTCCGTGATAAATTAAAATACTGGCAGCTATGTAATGATATTCTTTCGTATCAAAGTATTTGTAACCATAGTATATTTCATTGTAAAAGTATGAATATTGGGTACATACTTAAGAAATAAATAATATAGAAATTGCGAAAGAAACGCGTACTGGAGGAGTAACAAATTTTCAAATGACGTGAATCTACGTCAGCGGTATAGAATTTTTGTGCTTCTTCTGGTAATTAAAGTATATATTTCACACCAGAAAGTATTCAAAATAATTTAAGTATAAAGGAAATAAATAGAACCAACTTGTATTCGTGATACTTTTTTTAAGAAGGTGTTCCAGATAGCAGGTGAAATTAACCTATTGCTGTAAATGTACTGAATGATGTATAGTTCGTGTTACATCTCGCGGAATGGTGGCTTGAAAGATCATATGTTGGGTTGTTCGAAAAGTCATTCCGTTTATCTCAGCAGAGGACTTAATTGTATTTTTTTCACACCTTCTTCACATTTAAGTTGCATTGCCAATTACGTATTGTGACAGCTGATATAGCAAGGCTTGCTTGTGAAAAAGGTCGTTTTATTCTGCTCAATAGTTTTTGATTGGTGCCCTATCAAATAAAGAAAATCAGAAGCGACATTTTCGGCATATTTTGTTTTTGCTATCAAAAATGCGAAAATACTATTCAAACAAGGAAAAAAAGTATACGATGTGTGCACAGAAAATTTATTTAAAGAACGCTATTGTCAAAACTGGTTTACCAAATTTTGTTCTGGCAATTTTGAGTTGAAGATGCATAACGTTCTAGAAAACCAGTTTGTGCTAATGAAGACAAAATAAAGTATTGATTTATGAAAAACTGCCAAGTAACAACTCGTGAGATCGCTAAGAAACCGATCAAAGTGGAGAATATATAATTCATTAAAATATTTTTACAATATAAGAAAATCGTCTTTCATTTTCGAAGGAAAAAACGAAATTACTTTCCGAACAACCCGATACGTTGGACAGAAGTGTTCAAATGCAGTATAGTGATTGGAGAAAATAATAGAGTTTCTTGCAGCTGGTAATAGTTATTTTTTTACAGTGTAGATACATTTCTAATGTGTTAGCATTAATAGCAGTTGCAATAACCCACTTACTAAGGTATTGATTTTATTTTAATTCAGTTTAAAGTAATATGGGGGATGTTTATTGAAAATGAATATGGATAAAAAACCGATCATTTGGATTTTTTGTTTCAGTGAAAAGTTGATTTTTTTTCCCTTTGTAGTATTCTCTATTTCTTTTTCTTTCTGTAAAATATTTTTAATATCGTTTGGGGATTTATTTAAGTATTTCAATATATTTGGTTCAAAAAATAATTCGTTAATAATTATTAATGCTTAAATTCATTTGATCAGTTATTTAATATTTTTGTAATTTAATTGCTGAATTACCGATTTCAGTTTTACCAATTTATTTTTTATTCATTTCTTTTCCCCCAAGAAATGATATTGCATTCGTTTATAAACATTTTATCTTACATAGCAGCGAACTTGTACATCTTTTTGCCACCGGAAATGTTAAATGAAAATTGATAGTAATTTTTATTTTCTCTTACCCATAAGGTAGAGAAAATATTGCTTTTGGGTCAAATTTTCGAAAGTGGGTTTTTGTTATATTTACACATTCAGAGGTACCCTGAATCCAAAAATCTTGTTTTTAGCGGTTGGTCTATGTGTTTGTGTCTGTCTGTGTATGTGTGGCTGTCTGTTATCAGCACATCGCAATAACAATTTATAGCAGAAAGTTCAAACTTGATATTCTAAATGTGTATCATGTGGGGGTGCAACACTAAACATTTCATTGAGATGAAGCAAATGGTTCGTGTACAGGGACACTCAAGAGTATGCAAATACATTACGTATATGGGGAAATTGCAGGTAAGTAAAGTTTAATACCTATAGACTGCACTAAACCAAATAAAAGGAATATATATATATTATATGCATAAAAACGTGCCTCATGTAGAATATGACAGGAAAATTATCAGCTGTTTATTTACAGGGCTACACAAAAGAACTAGATTACAGAGCAACAATTTCTGAAAATTGATGGAAGTGCATTTCAGGTTGTGCCGTATATTATTACTATAGGATTATATTTAGGTGCACTATGGGGCTTGTACATATTCTTCAAAAGTTATACAGGGTTACAAATATTTAAGTGATAACATTTTTTTTTTTTATTGTTAGTGTAAGTGTTTTACTATATTAGTTTACTACGTCCAGGAAATCGGCTTAGAATGGAAATGAAATCCTCAGAGACATATGATAAATAATGTACGTTTCAGGCAAAATATTCATAGTTTGTTTTTTGTGTATTTACACGTTTTGAGGGTTCCTGATTACCTAAATTAAGTTTTTAAAAGTTTTATAAGTTTGATCAAGACTGATAAGTTTCAAGAAATGTTGAATAAGAAAGTTGTCTGCATAATTTTAAGTGAACTTTTAATTTTAATAACAGATTTAATTTCTATATAAATATAAGTTCAGTATATGAAACGGGAGATTGAGGGGGGCTAACGCCCCCCTCACACAGAACTAATTATCATATAAAATTCTTCCGAAGCCTAATTTGAATTATTTTAACGTAAGTTTACATAACAGTACTCGTTATGTTACCTCTTAATTTACAACCTGTATTTATAGTAATAAATCTCAGGGTAAGAGAAAGTCGTGTGAGTGACACACCAGATTATTTTAGCAGTTTTCGGCGATTAACTATGATAAATGTTTTTACATTGAAACAGTGAACCGTACGAGTTGGCATATATGATCTTATGATTAAAGAATTTAAGAAAACTTATCGATGTTGTTAATGAAATATTTATATCTTAAAGATTATATGCGACAGTCTATTACTCGTACAAATGAATAAAGGCAATCACCTTTTTACCTTTAAAACAAAATATTCGGTAAAATATATGAAGAAACAACTTGTTTTATTGCATAAAATTGTAAAAGAATCCACCATGCATTGCTTTACTTATTTATTAAAGTATCTGGTTTTACCCAGTTTATATGTAATTTCCAAATATTTAAATTCCATACTAAAATTCTTTCCAGGGTTTAAAGTATGAATGCTGTTACATTTATATTAATTTTTATTAAAATATAGTTAAAAGAACAGTACATAAAAAAGTACTTTTTTTTATTAAATTAGGAAAAGAAATATATTGACACCAAAATTGTTTTAAACTAATTTTTTTATATTTTAAAACAGGGTTTTGATTGTCGATTACAGCTATAACAGCAGCATAATAAAAAACTCGAGTCAATGGACTTCGTAACAGAGTCCATTAGAGACGAAGTATGAGGTGAGCGTAGGTCAAGAGGTGGGGATACCTATGACATCTTGTTGATGGATTATATGCTATGCCGTGGAAGCTTGTTATTCAACTCGCATATCGATTGGTTACTGTAGGCTTTCTTTTTATTTTGAAATCATAAAAAAAAAAAAAAAAAAAAAAAAAAAAAAGACAATCATAAATATTAAAGGTGGTTTGAAATACAAAATGTCAAAATTCGCATAAGAAAAGTGACAAATTTTAAAGGGAGATAAAGCTTTTCATAAGGATTTAAAATTGCATTATATGCTATGCCGTACAAGCTTTTTATTCAACTCGTACGTCAATTGGTTCTTGCAGGCTTTCTTTTTATTTTGAAATCATATAAAAGAAAAGACTATCATAAATATTAAAAGTGGTTTGAAATACAAAATGTCAAAATTAACATATAAAGTGTCGCATGAGTAAAGCGACAAATTTTAAAGGGAGATAAAGCTTTTCATAAGGATTTAAAATTGCATATAAACCCATGTTTGAACCGCAATAATGTACTTTCTCTTTAATAACCGGCTGTTTTTCGTTATTATTATTATTATTATTATTATTATCATTATTTTACTTTCGTTACCCGACTGCCGTAGGTAATGGAAGTATTGTATTCGGTCCATAAATTCAATATCGATATTTCACCTGATTTGCATGTTTTAAGTTCTCCTGAGTAAGAAAAAAAAAAAAAAAATGGTTTTTAGTTCCTGAGTAAAAAAAAAAAAAATGGTTTTTGGTTCCTGAGTAAAAGAAAAAAAAAAAAAAATTGGTCAACGTGTATGTGTGTGTATGTATGTGGGGAATCTTCTGGCTAATTTATCTCGGAAACTAATAAAGGTAGAACTACGAAACTTTAGAATTGAAACAGGTGTGGTGCACAGATAAATTTACCAAAATTTGGGAAAAATTGGAAAACCGGAAGTGGGACATCAGAAACCGGAAGTGGTACCGTAAGTCTGTATCTCAAAAACGGCTCTAACAATTTTCTTCTAATTTGCTATATAAACACTCTATTAGATGTCCTTCCGAATGATATAGTTGGTTAGTTCAGGAACATTGATAGACGTCCTGCATAAATAGCTCAATTTCAGGCCTCGCAAGTTCTTTCCTTTAAAAATGGCTGCATGGATTTTTTTCAAATTAACAGCCTTTTAAATATCCTTTTGTATCTAATTATTGTTTTTTGGTCAATAATTGAGTATGCCAAGTTTTGGCAAAAGTCGGTATCTCAAAAACGGCTCTAATGATTTTCTTGAATATTGTTAAATAAATCCATTTTAGCTATCCTTTCTTATATATTACTCGGTTATTAAAGGAAAATTATCAGTCGTCCTGTTTAGGTAGATCACTTTCAGATGTCGGAAATTAATGTTCCAAAAGATGGCTAAACCGATTTTTTCTTCTTCCTATTTTGAAATTCGCTATATAAATATTTTTTATATATCTTTACATGTGTATTTTCTCTTACTAGAAAATTTTAGGTGTTCAATTAATTAGGTCAATTTTATTTCTTCTGATCATAATATCTACAAAAAATGCATACGATACATGTAATAGTATGTAATGGAAGTCGTGTGGTTGTTTCACAGCAGATTTTTTTTTTTTTTTTTTTTTTTTTTTATCGTTGTGGGTGTAACTTTTGAAAGTGTAACTTTTAATTAAAAAAAATTTCATGTAAATATACAGTGATAATAAAAGGAAAGTTTTGTCTGTCTGTCAATCCGTGCACCTCTACATCAAGACCCTACTGACCGCAGGGCCTGATTAAGGGGGAAGCTCGCTCATACCGGAATATTTTTACAATTATTTTTTATTTCATGTTTTAGAAATTCCACGCTTTGACGAGGAAATATTTTTTATAAAAAATGAACGGTGTAAAACAATCCAATTTACTCACCATTATTAGACACCAGAATTCTTTTAAAATAATTTTTAATGAAAGTTTTCTGTTTATTATAGGAGGAAAGTATTTGTTAAAAAATAACGGTGTAAGTATAAATAATGTGTCAAGAGCGAGCTTCCCCCTTAATCAGGCCCTGACTGACCGTCGAAATACAAAAATGGACGTACGGCTGGTGCTCAAAAGCTTTCTGAAGGGAAAAGTGGAAAAAGAAAATTAAAATTTTTGATAAATTGCAGAGATATTAATTAAAACGTCAACATATGTCAGATAAGTTATGAAGCGTTTATAAAGAGTTGAACGGCCAAATAAATTAGAAATATTGGTCCGATTTCTTTAAAATTTGGTGTTAATTGAAAAGGGCGATATTTATGAAACAAGGGGTACAGCTCCTTTATGGATGCCACTAGAAATTTTTTAATTAACTAAAATATGAAATTTCGATTTTGTTATCCTTGTACAATAATAATCGCAGAGTTACAAATGTTGGCAGACAAGTACATGAGACCCTGTAGGTGTTCGCCTCATCGATATTTTTTCGAATTTCGAATTTCAACTTTTTTAATTATTTATTTATTTAATTTTTAATTTTAAATATTGGCTTTTATGTTTCATTTTTCTTGAATTTATTCTTCCATTTTAATCATCTGCGTATCTTAGCAACAGCTATTACGCAACTTATTTTTTACTTAATACATTCATTTGAAGGGGAAATATTATTTCTTATATCTTCTTTCTTAAATATTCATTAAACTGTAAACGCAAATGTCTTGAATTCTGTTAAAAATAAATAAATAAATAATATTATTAAATAAAATAAAATAAAACTCTTACTTTTTTAAGACACCTTTTTGCATCTAAAGTTAAGTTATTGCAAATGTCTTAAAACACTGCCATCATTTTTAGGCTTAAAAACACCGCCGTGTCAGGTTAAAAAACACTTTCAATTTTAAGGCTTTTTGATAAATAAATAAATAAATAAAGGTTTCGATTGGTTCTGTTTTTAAATATTATTTTAAAAAATTCTGTTAAAAAAGAATTTTAGAATTTTCTAGAGCATAAATAAAATTTAATAATTAAAAAAGAAAGAAAAAATAATTACTGTCACCTTATAGTCTAACTCACTATCTTCGACGCCACAGACGAACGCCCTGCCGATGAAGCCACGATATTACACATATAGTCTGATTTCTACGGTAATATATACTATAATGTTCAGCAACTAAATTGCAATTTTATAATCTAATCGGTATTTTTTGCCTTAAAACTATCGAAATTAGATCTAAGGCTCAATATGTATTAGTTCTATTAAAGTTTATGTGTAGGTTTAATATTTTGTAAAATATTATACAAATATATCAATACCTCAATCCGTGATGTTTTCAAAACGATTTCCTTCTATAAACTATTATTTAAAAGGGGAAAAAATGCATATATGACCATAAAAAGCCGAAAAATTGTTGTTTCACATTTAGGTGCAGGTGAAAATGTGAAAGAAAAGAGTTCTAAATGAAAATGGAGGGCCAAAAAAAAAAAAAAAAAAAAAAAAGTAATTGACAAAATGTGTAAGATTAGTTAGCAGTTCGCTTTCTTAGCTACAAGTTATTCTTCGCTACAAGTTCATCTTAATGTTTTTCATTTAATTAAATAAGCAAGTATTTAATAAAAAGTAACATTTTTATTTTATTTTATTTATTTATTTATTTATTATTTTTTACTGAATATGTTTTGGCCCATAAAGTGTTTCTTACTAAATACTTCAACCTTAATTCCACGCATAGAAGACAACATAATTTATCGTTTATGCTTATGTGTTATGTTGAATCTAGAATTTTTTAATGAGTTTATTTAAATTTAATAAATAAACGTTTTAAAATAAAGAATATTTTTGCAATTTATTTCATTACTTTAAGCATTATTTTAACGCAAATATAAGCATATTTAATTAAATAATAATAATTAAAATAAATATTTTCATGTTTTTTTTTTTTTTTTTTTTGCAATTTCACATATTTAAATTATTTCATTTAACGAATTGAATAAGTCTCAAATTAAGAGTAAAATAAGAACTTTTCTCACTTAATGTGATTTTCAGAATCATCTCATAAATAAAATCACTTACTGAAAATTTTCATTTATTTATTTATATATCTTTTTTAATAAAAGTGATTTAAATCTTTAAGTTTTACATTAAAATTTCAATTTTAGAAAATAAATTTTCCACGGCTAAGTTAAAAATTATAAGAAGAAATTATCCAATTGTGTTCACTTTTATCTTGATATGACCAAGACGACGAAGATGATTTTCATTTTCATTAACAGTTGGCGCTACTACTATTTACCAATGATGAGATGCGAAATGTTTTATTTTGAGACATTTTAAAATGTAAGAAGCTCGCCTTAAATGTTTTACTTTAAAACATATCATTATATTAAGACACTTTACATTAGTTCATTTGCAAAACCAGTTTATTAAGACCCAAAAGTCAAGTGTCCCAAATTAAGATATCTATTATCATGCCTACCAACCATCTCATTATTATTTGTAATAAAAAGCGAGTGCTAAAAGCACTCGCTTTTTCTTTCACACGAATATTTTTTTAGAGTAAATTTATTCTAATTTTAACTACATTTACGGAAATTTTATCTAAAAAAAAGTGGCGTAGAAAAAGGGGTGTAACAATGTTACGATTATTAATGAGGTGGTTGGTAAGTACGTATTATGTCTCATCTCCATATTAAGGCATTTATGTGTCTGAAATAGTTTTTTATTTGCAATAAATTTGAAGTAATATTCATTCAAAAACTGGAAAAACTAAACATTAAAAGACAGAATAAATCCAGCGAAACCCGACGGTCAAGGAACTTCCTACATTTAATTTGGCACAGATTCGATTAATGAACCCGCTGACATGAGAACGTGGAAAACGAAACATTAAAGTTGTTGGTGCATTTCCTTTAATTTTAATATAGTAACATTTAATAAGATAATTTCTGGTATATAACGAAATATATTTTGTACTACTAACATTTACGGAAGAATCATGTCTTTCACCAGTTATTTTATGAAATATATAGATATATTTCATAAAAGATATATCTATATATATATATGTCCTTCATCATAAGTTTTCGCACAAAAGAAAGAACAATCACAGACAGTGTGCACGCACACGCACACAAAGAAAAAAAAACCCTCTCCGTTCAATGTTCCATTAAATTATCAAATTAATATGCGGCTTTTGTCGATCGTTTCCTGATTGTATTTCAATAGGTACATATTTTTATAATTTTTAAGCAGTTTCCAGTAAAACAACAACGAATTTTTTTTTTTTTTTTTTTTTTAAGTAAGAAATTGAAGTATATATTTATAAAAGACTAAAAAAAAATTGGCCGCTGTAAAATAACATTGGATATTTGATGGTTATTATTTATAGTATTTATTTATTTATTTATTATTCCAGTTATACTTGGAATAAGGGTTTCAAATGTTTCCGTCTTAAGTAGGAACACTGACACTAAGATTTTTTAACAATATTCTATTATATTAAACCGCTGTAGATTACTTCCCAAGTATAGCCATATTTGCCAACTTAACACCATTTAGCTGCAGGAAAAATTTAACAGAAATGTTCAATTTATTTAATTAGAAACCACAACAGTTTTCAATTATAAAGTAAAATAAAACAATAATAAATAAATAAATAAATAAAATTTCACGATAACCGAAAGTTGCCAAGTTGTCAACTATATGTATGAAAAACATGCCAACATGCTAATTAAAATCATGGAGTGTAATTTGTACCCGCCTCTTTTTCCACACCACTTTATTTTTAGATGATTTTTTTCCAAATGTAATTAAGTGTAAATAAGAAGAAAAATACTCTAAAAAAGACTATACTGATAGCGAGGGCGAGTTCCAATTGAACTGCCGAATATTAGTTAGAATTTTGATAAGTAGGTATGTGATAAAAATTGTTAATAAAAAATTGGTGCAAATGTTGGGTGATTTCATGGAAGAAAGTAACATTAATGACAGAGACGAACAGTATTTACCCTCTTTCTTTTATTTTTTTTTAATACTACTATTAAAGCACAGCATACTTACAAGGATTTTTGTAATTAAATAAATTAGTGGCTATTCTTAGAAAATATTGAAAGAAACAGAAATATCTCTGTGTGTGACTGACTTTCCATATTTCATGAAATGCCCGAGCTCCGTCTTGAGACGGAAACTCTTGCATCTTTTCTTAGAATAACAGACAAATTTTTACATAAATACGATTTACCGGAAAATATCTATTGTATACCGCAATCATTTTTTCATTTACTTGAACTATATGAAATATCATGCAAACAACGTTAAACTGTATGCCATTAATTAATTGAACTTACTCATGGATGCTCTGTGACCATAGCTTAGCAAAAAAGAACAGAATGCTGAACAGTTGCGGTTTCTATGGCAACTAATTTCTATTTATAGAACTGCAATATTGAAAACAAAATGTGCGTGATATGATACTGTGGATTATGATTTAAAATCTGTAAAAAGGAATAAACCTAATCATCCTATTATTATAGTTATAGTAATTTTATTTATTTATTTATTTATTTTTTTAACCTAAGGCGCTTCATTCTATCAACTATGCATTTGAAGAAAAACTAGTATGTTGTGGCCACCACAAGACTTTCTTCTATATTTACCTATACATATTCAATCAGTAACAATATTTAAAAAAAAAAAAAAAAAAAAATACGACTTTTTTTTTCAAAGTTTTTTTTTTTTTTTTTTTTTTTTTTTTTGTTAAAAGTGAAAAAAATCGATAACTTTGTTTTAAATTATCACAGACTTATAGTTCAACCATTCGTTTTAAAGGTATTGACGAGACCTTTCGAAAGATACCCATCTTGAAAATTTATCCCCCCGGGGGGGTAATTCCCCCTAGGGGGGAAGCGATGCCCCCCCATGCAGAAAATTTTTTTCCTAGATACATACTACTATTATCAATCATTCATATTAATTTTACAATCACAAGTTTAAAACAACTCTAATTATGCACATTTATACGAATTTTTGTCCTATGCTGCCATGTTAAAAATTTAGATAAAATGCTATCACAGCGCCACCTGTTGAGCTATTGATCCCCAAACATAATCAGCACCAGTTTATGTCGGGGACCAACTAAATACCAAGTTTGGTTAAATTTCGTTAAAAAAAAAAAAAAAAAAATGCGATATTTTTCTAAGTTTTTTTTTTGTTAAAAGTAAAAAAAATCGATAACTTTGGTTTAAATTATCACAGATTTATCGTTCAACCATGGTGGGGGGGGGAACCGATGCCCCCCCATGCACAAAAATTTTTTCCTAGTTAACTACTACTATTATCAACCTGATCTTTCGAAAGATACTCAATGTGAAAATTTACCCCCCCCTGGGGGGTATTTCCCCCCGGGGGGGGAACCGATGCCCCCCATGCACAAAATTTTTTTCCTAGCTAACTACTACTATTATCAATAATTCATATTAATTTTACAATCACAAGTGTAAAATAACTCTCTTTATGCCCATTTATACGGAATTTTGTCCTATGCTGCCATGTTAAAAATTTGCATAAAATGCGATCACAACGCCACCTATTGAGCGATTGATCCCAAAATCTAATCAGCACCAGTTTATGTCAGGGTGCAACTAAATACCAAGTTTGGTTAAATTTCATTCATTGGTTCGTGAGATACAGCGTCCACAAAAAATGATACAGACAGACAGACAGACAGACAGACAGACAGACATACAGACAGACAGACAGACATTTTCTAAAAACTATTAATTCGTGTTCTCCATATCCCAAAACATGTAAATCCATCAAAAAGTGGACTTCGAAAATTTTCGCGAATCCAATACTTTCTCTATATTACATATAGAAGAAAGGAAAAAAAGATTCATTATAAAATATAAATATCTGTGCTATGAATACCTTGTCTTTAAGACAATTTTACACAGACTATTTACTTAAAATAAAGGTTTTCTTGACTCTAAAATATTTAATTTTGTTTAATTGATTACCTAGCTAGACCTCTTAAAAACTGGTATGATGTGGCATCCACATGACTTTTTTCTATATAATTTTATACAAAATTCATTTAATATAAATTATTTATTAAATTATTAAATTATTTTAAATTGTAAACGCAGACGATTTTTAGTAAAGAAAGTCAATATTTTGCAATTATCAGAAAAAATACGCCCCCCCCCTAAAGTTTTTTTTTTTTTTTTTTTTGTTAAAAAATAAAAAATCGATAAGTTTGTTTTAAATCATCACAGATCTATAGTACAACCATTCATTTTAAAGGTATTGGCGAGATCTTTCTAAATATACCCATATCAAAAATTTACTGCCCTCCGGGGATGGGGGGAGGGTGCGGCATTGATACTCCATTGTTTCCTAGTTTGCGACTACTATTATCAACAATTCATATTAATTTTACAATCACACTTTAAAAATAACTATCATTATGTACATTTACACAAAATTTTTGTCCTATACTGCCATGTTAAAAATTTAGAAAAAATGTCAATGACAGCTACACCTGTTGAGCGATTGATCCCGAAATCTAATCAGCACCAGTTTATGTCAGGGTACAACTAAATAGCAAGTACGGTTAAGTGTCGTTCATTGGTTCGTGAGATACAGCGTCCACAAAATTTGTGATATACACACATAGACACACAGAAGTTTTATGTAATAAATCTAACCTGAATTTTGATAAATATTTTTAAATATATTTTCAACGAATTAATTTAAAATTACTTAATAAAAATAGTAGTATTGATAGTTCCTTTTTGCATAATTTTCCCAGTAATGTGACTTTTATTAGAAACATAAAGCCAAGAACAGAAGTAATACATATACTTCGCAGAAAAATATTAAAAGATATAGAATTCATAAAAAAAGTTCATGTAAGACCCATGAGCATGGATGTCAACATTTTAATTTATTACGAAGTAATTTAGCCTCGTCTTAATTTCATACCACTTATTTTTTAAATCTAATTTTCCCTTATTTTAACAATATTATGTATTGGAGAAAATTTTTCTGTAAAAATTGCAGTGCAAAAAAAAAAAAGGCGGAGCTATAAAATACTCTGGAATGAATAAAAATATTGGTATGTATGCCCATAGTTGCGAACGTCCGCACTTTTTAGCTTGCAAAAATTGCATTTTTTTTTTTTTTTTTAATTAAAGATATTCTTGCAACAGTTTTCTCAGGTAAAATATAATAAATATTTGAGTTAAAATTTTCCAATAGTTAAAAATGCTACATTTTGTAACTATGCGAAGATCAGAAACATATTACCGTAAATAATAAAACAGAAAATTATTTTAACGTACACCAGAATACGTTTTACTTAATTGTCCTATATATAAATTAAAGGAAGTTCAGTGACGTGTTTCTTCTTCGCATATTAAGTTCTAGATAATGGATTCGGTACAGAATCTATAGCAGATTGAAAAAGAGAAGTTAGCTACGAATTGCTAAATGTTTAAAAGTATTGCGAATTTGGCTTTCAGATCGCGTAAAAATTGAGGCAAAGAAAAAAAAAAGTACATTTCAGCTTTTGAATGATTATAAAAACGCGGGGAAATTTTAAATAATTTACCTTCAAACTACTACGTTCAGTCAATCGGGGTTAAAAAAAAGAGAGAGGGAAATCCTGAAACGTAACTATCATAACTTGACAGCCCCACTTTTTTTCAGCACATTTTTTAACCATTATTCACTAACAATAAAATTCCACATGAAATTTAGGCTTACTTTTGAAATTATATTTATATATGTATATATAATATTAGTAAAGGGAATTGTCCTGAATAAAACACGTGCACTTTTATTCTTGCAAAATTATAGCAAATCAAGTTTAATGTCTGTCTTTGCTTGACTTTTTAATCGTGTCAATTCAAATGTGGGCAAAAAATTACATACTTGAAAACGAAGCTGGCAACGTTTACGTCGTTTTGGCACCGTAAAAGTTTAATAGAAAATTTAATAATATCTTTAGCATTTTTCATTAATTAAACATGATGAATTTTCATGCAAATAATTAGAGGTGTTATGTCTATATAATATTGTTTATTCAATACCCCTTTGTGTATTGTATATATTATATTTTGCAGCATTTCAAGAAGTATTTATACATTATATATTACAGATATATTTTTCTGCATATTGTATATTTTACAAGACTTAATATACAATAAACATAGTTGCGAACATTTTAATTTGTTCCGGGACGTCTTTGGCCCCGCCTATTTTAAGCACCACTTTAAAATAGAAAAATGTACTACAATAAATAGCTTCAGTTAAATAAGTAACATTGCTCTACAAAATAAAAAATAGTGTGAAATACAGGAGGCAATAAAAATGCTCCGAAATAAATTACGATGTTGACACTTTACCTCAAAATCCCAACTTCGGGGGAAAAAAATAATCTTTCAGTTCAATGTCAGAACGGGATTTTCCTTATGCGAACTGTGTTCAAATATCCTTCTTTTTCAAAAACAGGCGTGTTGATTAATTGTCTCTGTAAACAATAAAGTGGGTCAAATTTAACAAATTTAACCTGACACCTGTGCAATAGTATTTGTCTATTAAAAAATTTATAACATAATAATATTCATCATCAATAACATTTAAAATTTCCTTAACTTTAATAAAAATGATTTTATGTTGTAGTTGTGATATAATGCAAAAATTTCAATGTACTAGATATATATATGTATATAAATGTTTATGCATATAAGTATATCCATACATATTTAACAAAGCTGATTTTAATTAGAATTGTATTTTAGAAACTAAATCATTTCTTATTGACATTAAATGACAGAAATTTTTACATTCAGCTATAACGAAAAAAAAAAAAAAAAAAAAACATATGCAATGTTATTTGACGTTGAATTTTCTAAAAAAGTCAATTATTTAATAAATAATTCTTTGAACTGCCAGTTAGTTTACTTCTGATGGGTAATTCACTGGAAAGGATTTAAATTACATCGCAGGGATGGAACACGGGCGCAGAATTCATACCGAAATCTGTTTAAGAAATTTCTGTATCTATAATATCGTTGATTTAAGAAGTAGAAAAATTTCTTACATTGATAGTGGTATGAATTCTGCGCCCGTGTTCCATCCCTGACATCGGTTTATGATATTTATTCGACAAACAAAGTAATATATCTCCTATTGATTATTTGAGCTTTCAAGAGCACTGTTAACTAAAAACATATAAATAGTGTTTTGTTTTTTTTAGTGTCTTTCTTATAATATGAAAATAAAATTTGTATTACTTATTAAGTAAATTGAAAGAACTGATATTAACGAGAGTGAGCTTCTCATATAATTTGGAACAATTTAAGCAATTTCATTAAGAATCAGATTTACATAAAATTTATTCACTTAAATAGATTAATTAATTAACTGATAATTTGATACTTAAGAAATTTAGAATAAAATTAGATGTTTTTAAATAATACGTGAGTAACGTGCAATAAAATTAATATAAAATTAAGTGCATTTAAATCATATGGGAGTAGCTTCCTCAATAGGACAAACATATCTGTCCTCGACATAGTAGCCAAGCATTTACTATGGTCATGTCAAGTAGATTATGAAATATTGAAATGTTATGGAATATACACTCAATTACTCCCCGGAACAGGGAAGTGGATATTGACTCCATAGTGTCAATATCTAGTTCTTACAATCAGTATACGGTGGTTGCATAACATGGAATACAAGACATCCACTCCCTCCCTTGTATTTGTTATAATTTTTCACAATGTTTGGACAAAGAATACTTTAAAATAATCTCTTAGATTTAAAGAAACGTTTTGCATTCGAATTTGGCTAGCTTCCGGTAAATGTTGACAGCAGAAATAAAAGACTTTTGTCTTACCAAGCAAACGGGCATAGCTTCACCATCATGAATTGCATATTTCTCAACAAGTGTCATCCTTCCTTTTTTCGTCATCGCTGATTCAGTTGGCATATTAATGAATCCAAGTTTATTCAATCTTGCAGTTCCCAGTGCCTTTATATTCACTTTTTTCAGATATACCTGATGTGGTATGTTGTCTAACCAACCGTCAAACAAAATTGTGCAGTTTAAGTTTCTTATACGTACGTGAAATACAAATAACAACATGCCCACCAACATTAGTGCTGGTTTATTTGAAAGTAGTACATTATCTGAAGTACCAGCAAACATTTGACATAATAGAGCACCCATGTAACACTGGGAACGAGAACGTTATAGCCCAACTTAAGAAGTTTAGCTGGATTGTATTATTTGATGGATTTTTGGTTTTGAACGTGGGGATTTTTTCCATATATGTACTTTTTTTTTTTTTTCATTTATAGGCACAGTCCCAACGGTCAAGCAAAAATTTATGACGAGTTTTATCTTATGTAATTTGTCCTGATCGTCGTTTCCTGCTAAAACGAACTGTCTGCTGCCATTGTAATGAAGAAAACTGCGTATATTTTTTCCTCCCAATGACTGGCATTACATTAATATTCGAGGATAATGAAGACTATTATTCAAAATATATCTACAAGTAGATATCTGAATCACAGACATACTAAGTAAAAATATACAAAGAAGTTGTTTAATGCCGTTTTTAGTAAATTTTCCCGGCTTATTTGGTCACATTTGTGTTATATACAAGTTCGTTCTACGTGATTTATTAAGCCCTGTATGAGATACTTGAAAAATTCGAAGAGATCATTTAGTTGTTGAAATGATGCATACAAATTTGTGACATTTTTGAAGTAAATTTGATAATTTAGGCGCTATTCACTTTCTATTAACTTTCGTTTAAAAATTATCTTAAATTTGCGTAATCAAAAATTATAATTACACTCCCACAAAAGATTTTCTTTAATTTTAAAAGCAAAAAGCCTTGGTAACCTACTAATTTTTTCTGCAAAAGTCTATCAGTTTACTTATTTGTATTTTTTAATTTAATTTAATTTAATTTAATTTATAATGGAGGGGTGTGTTCAATAATATATGAGTGATGCTGGATTTTACAATATTCTTTTCACTTAATTGAGTATTTGTTATTTGGGGAAATTTTTAATACTTTTCGAACTTCGAATCGAAACCTTGGCGGATATAAAATATTTTATAGGGAAAAAAGACAAAAGAAAAATACCTTCGTAATTAACTTTTTGTATTTAGACCAGCTAACTATACTAGTTTATCCGTAATGGTATTAAGTTGCGCATTTTTTCACACCAGAATAGTTGTAGAGCAATAGCCTACTTATTTAGTCATGAGAACATATTGCTGAATATTACTCTACAGCTATTCTGGTCTTGTGTGAAAAAAAAAGGCGGGGCCTAATACCATTACGGATGAACTAGCATCCCAAGTAGCACCAGAACGTTCTCTGAACGTTAAATAACGGTTGCAATAGTTCAAACACCGTGTTTCGTGTCACAAAAACGTTCTACTCGACGTTCAAAAATAGTATTATTTGGAACGTTCTAAAAAGGTGTGTTTTGTACCATCCATAATACGTGCAATTAAAGTTTTATGAAAAACGTTAAATAGTTCACCGTCATAACACGTTCTGTTTCAGTGAACTATAATGAATATTATAAAGCGATTCATTTCCACTTATAATGTATAAACAAATTTGAAAAAAAAAAAAAAAAAAAAAAAAAGAACTTGAATTTCTTGATACGTTTAAAAATAATATTAGTTGGAAAATAAAAGAGATGAGGTGGACTGGTTTTTAACATAATTTTAAATTTTGTTTATCTGATATTTGCAATAAAATTTCTGTTTTATATTCTTGAACGATGTAAAACTATTTTTCAGATAATTTTTGAGTTGTATTATTTTTTTGTTTCATAAAATGTTAACATTAAATATAATATTAATATAAAAATTTATAACTGAATAATATTGTTTAAAAAGTCTCGCAAGTGCATAAAAACGGCTCTGTGGATTTTCTTCTGACTCGTCATTCTAACTTCCATCTAGACGTCCATTTTTGTATGTGATTTTAGGTTTAGGATAACGCGGTTAATTTACCAAATTTAGGTAAAACCGTAAGCGAATATAAAATTCTATCTCAAAGACGGCTCTAATGATTTTCTTCAAATTTGCAACGTATCCCAATTTTTACATGTATTTTCGTTCGTAATTTCTAGTTACTACTGGAAAATTGTTAGGCATCAGGATTAGGTAGGTCAGAAATTGGTGTTTAAAAAATAGTTTTATCGATTTTTTAAATTCGATATATAAACTTTCTTTTGTGTGTTTTTAACGCCGTATGTATAGCTGCCAATTTGTACTTTTTTTTTTTTTTTTGACCGGAAATATTTTATAGGAATTTTTCATACATTTCCTATAAAGTTTTAATGATTAAATAAGGTGAAAATTTTTACTCAGAGAAAATGGTGTAAAAAAAAAAAAGAAAGAGAGAGAGAGAGAGAGAAAAAAACGAGAAGTTGTCAGATATACGTATATATTAGATTGTTCTTAAGTCTTAAGTTAGGACAATTTGTTCAAAAATTGTTAGATGTTTAATGCATATCAATTTTATGTCTCTTGACCACACTATATCCAAAAGCAGTATATAATGTGTGTAGATGTAGGTAATTGAAGTCGGCTTGTTGTTACACAATAGATTTATTATTATTATTATTTAAATTATTTTTTAAAAAAATGACACTAAAATTTTTTTTTACTACATTATTTTTGTTCATAAAAATCAGAAAAAATAGTTTGATGTAATTATATACATATATTATATATTTGATTCTGAAATATTTTGTGATTTAAAAGTTGTTCAAGTATCGAGATACTTACATGTTAAATATTATATATTACTTGTATCTACAAATTAATTATTCATTATTTTTTTTTACATTTACTATTGTTTTAAATGTACATAAAAACCTTAATATATATACTTTATATATATATAACGGTTTAATTTTTGAATGTATAAATCCTTGCTTTTAAAAAGAAGCTTGAGTTGAATAAATATAATACTATTTGCATTATCAGCAGCCACAAACATCTGCGTATGCTATGCGGATGACAGTGGTTTATAACTTAGGCGTGTGTTTCGCTCTTTGTGGCGATTTTCTCCTTTGTTTTTACAGAAAATAATATAAAAGAATTAAAGCCCCCCCCCCCCTCTTTTTTATTATAACTGTTTATTTGGATGCCTATTTAAAAAACGCATAGAATCATGCAAATGCACATCGACAATTTTCCAATGAATCCACATATTTCTCTTTAAAGGAATTATTACTGTTAATCTTGCTATTTTCATTTATTTAATCAGAAATATGTATATTAAATTCGCTATGATTACTGTAGCATAAATACGCTGAAATTCAATTAATTAAAATGCCTCTTTTAGACCAATGTTTATTCGAATTATTTTTTATTTTTTTCACAAATTAGTTGTATTAGGTGCAAGATTTTTTGTAAGAAATATTTTATACTTTAGCTATAGAACCTGAATGATACATATTGATTTCAAAGATTATTTAAATTATTTATGGAAATGTGAATGCAGGCAGACGAACAAAGATTATTAATTAATCTTAACTTTATTTGAAATTTTGAAAAATGCATAACTCAACTGAAAATGCATTTCTAGCGTTTTCCATTACATCTCTTTGTGTCCAAATATGCAAATCGTTGCTAACAGTAGCATAATCTATAGAGAAAATGCTTTTGTGAATCTAAATAATATATGTTTATTCTGTTTGTTTTTGTGCTGATTCAAAATATTATAATGCGCTTTAAAGAAATAATCGTCATAGACTGTAATGTATCTGAATTCTTTTTGCAAATCCTTGTATTAAAAAAAAAAAAAAAAAAAAAAAACTGTGCTTTCATACTATTTTCAATAAAGAACATGACATAGTGAGCTAAATAACACTGTCATAGCCAACACAAAATCACATTCAAGGTATTCTAAAAATACTCAAGAAAGACAGACAGACAAACCGAAATCATAAATATTGTTCAACTTTCTTGGGAGAGCTAACATATTTGAATAATGCTTAATTTCTGATAATTTTTGTTTTAAAATTAAAACTCATATTTTAAATCTTATACCGATCAAATACTAATTATTAAATTTAATAATTAAAAAATTAAAGACACATATGGATGAATAATTAAATATATGTATTATGTATATTTATTGATGTTTTATGTCCCACTTTTTTCTTACAGAATTTTTTTGTATACTCTGGAATAAACTAGAGGGAAAATTACTATCCAAAAATAAATATATTAAAATCTCCGCAGTAGGATCTCTCATATATGTGTGTGTGTGTTTATTTATCTATACATAAGACTTTTTTTAATAACATTTTCCGGCAAATTTTAAAATATTATATGATATCGGTTTGTCTATTTTTCGACCCCCCCCCCCTTTTTCTTTCTTTACGGGGGGGGGGGAGGTTAATTTTTAAAATGTTTTTATGATACTCTGAAACATATATATATATATATATATATATATATATATATATATATATATTTTTTTTTCTTTTTCAAGTTCATTATAGTTTTCTCTTAATTGTAAATTATATAAATAAAGCTATTGTTTTATGTACGGGATGTCTGAAAAGGACTCTGGCATATCATGGACTATGACAGATACTTCTGCAAAGAAATATTTGTTTTATTTTTATGCTGCATAAAACATCAGAAAATACTCATATACTATTCATATGCACAAAAACATGTTTTCTATAAAATGTGGCATGATCAACATAAGATTCACGTTGCGAGAGAAAAATATTAAGATACATTGGGAGATATACGTGAAAACTTCTTAAAGAGCATTTTTAGTTCTTTTATGCATTTTTAACATTATAACAAATTCAAAATGCGTTTATGATTTTGGTTCCATTGTGTATCTATCTTTCCGTTCTCTAATTCAGTTAATTATTTTAGAACATCTCTGATATATTATTCAGCTTTACTGTGGTGCATTCTTTATTTTTTTAAAAAAAAAAGTAGTTTTCGTTTTCTTACAGGATCTCAGAAAATAATTCCGACATATTAGAGTCTATGGGATCTTTTTTTCTTTAAAACATATTTGAAAAGT